>JBAIZL010000003.1:70233619-70501119 GCA_036971475.1 Prosapia bicincta
GTAATATATTCTCTCTCTGATAAGTAATGCTACAGGTCCAGTAAATACTATCCAAGATTCATATTAAGTAAAAGTTTTAACACCAAATAATTTACTTGTTAAGGAATTTATGTTATAATTTACTTCCTAGTAAGGATGAGTTTATCTAAGTGTATCAATGTTTGTACTTAACTTTCACAAAGTCCGTTTTTAAGGATTATTTTACAACTAAATATTTAGTCAATATTTCCGACTTACTTTTAAGGTTTTGTGAAATTTTGAAAACAGTGAAAATCATTACAATTCGTCATAACAAATATGTGTGTCGGCCCGTAACTGCGGACAAAAATCTCTTAGAATAACATCATGTTTTTAATCCCGTCGGCGTTTATCTATCAAACAAAAACCATCGTAAATACATCTGTAAGTAGTGTGAAGCTTGTTGTTAAATACTGTGCCTTAATTTTTCCAAAAGTAGCAACACCAGCTGAGTAGTACTAATAAACATAAAGCGTTAAGAGGCCTGACGGTATTCTATTCAGGGTACTGGCCGTCGCGTCAATTCGATGACGGTTAACAGAAATTGACGGTGGAAAACCACATAATATATCAAATATGAAAAAGCACTTAACAACATTCATTTTGCCCAAATTTATCAACAAAAAAGATCTATACTTGAAGAAACTTTATCCTCAGACACAGGACCTACAAGTGATAGTCGGTTAAAAATCAACTGGGATTGAGTAATAAATACAAAATAGGCCTGAATCAGTTGCACTTGTTCCAGACACCTGCATAAAAAAAGGTCCCACCAGATGTGGAGAAGGTATGCCCCACTAATCCAGAATATTGAGGAAGAAGGTACCCCAGGGGAATTGACAGTAGAAGAAGAAGTAAACAATTATCTGGGGGAACCATTAGCCAGTCCAGATTGTGATGTTGGGAAGTATTTGGCAGTACAAAGTGCCAAATTTCTCATTTAAATGCAATGGCAATAAAATACCTGTCTGCCCACTCGCGACAGTGTTTTCTGAAAAACCTTTCTCAACTTCAGGAGCTATATGTGACTAGCGATGAAACTAGCTTGACCCACAACGTGTTCAAATGCTTGTGTTTTTGAACAGAAATGTACATTACCTGCCAGACTTTTAAATATTAAAAACTATCCTATTTGTATTAATTTTTTACTTTTTATGTTGTTCGTTTGTTTTTAAATTTTGTTTTGTTTGGGAGACAATGTAAATAGGCTTAGGAATTTTTTCAAACATCATAAAATAAGTAAAGTTCACATTTTTAACTTTAAAATAAGTAATTACTTTAATCTGATATGTTTTTATGTTTAAAAAAATTCCTATTGATAAATCAAGGTTGAAGGTTTTGTGTAGCCTATTACATTAAAACAGAACTTTTAAAAGGTTTTGCCATATGACCAAGATGTTAACTAAATTAATTATTAGAGAACTAGAATGTAAGGTAATATAACTTGAAAGAATCGAGAATCGAGAATCGACTAAAGAATCGAGAATCGAACGGAAAATTTTAGAATCGGAATCGAAAATTTTAGGAATCGGCCCATCCCTATATATATATATATATATATATATATATATATATATATATATATATATATATATATATATATATACATACAGTAAACTCCCGATTATCCGTGGAATAGGGCTGGCAACGCCGGATAACGAATTCCCCGGATAATCTGCTATGAACAAAGAATACGCAAAACGATCGATAATGGATTATTATACCATAAGTTACATAAATAATGACCCCGGTTAATGAAATTCACAAATAATCTTCAGAGGACAAAATAAATATAGAAAATAATTTAAAATGTCGATGTATTTGACGGATTATGACATGTACATTTATATGTCTAACTATTTACAATACGTACATAAGTATATGTCAAAAGTAAGTATGTATGTACATATGTAATTTCCTTTACACAAAATACTTTCACCTTTTAACAAAAAAATCTGTCACTTTCGTCTGTTTTTTTGTGAGCATTGATTTAGCTTTAATGTGCGATCTTAAGTTTCTTGAGAACCATTTTGTCGCACGGTGTCTACTTGTGTCACGTGTGTCACAAAGCCATAAAGATCGATAATGTATATGTAAGACATGGATAAAGCATATGTCACATCCTAGACTATTTATAGGCGAGATTAGCTGACATTTGTTTACAATCTTATGATATACACATTAGGTTTTCGGACGTCCAAGCATTTTGTCATTGTCTCTTATATCCAGTAGTCTGCTCGCCCTTTTTATTTCGATGACCCGTGTCGGGATGCTTCCCTTTCAATGTAAAAATTAGTACTTACATATCTATTCCCTTCATCTTAACTTCTATTAAGCCTTGTATGTATTTACGTCGTAATTCACCATTTGGAAATTTAAACACATGAATCTGATTGGAATAAAAATTGGATATTTGTAAAACAATGGCGGACCCCGGATAATCCGCAAACCGGTTAATCCGCCCACGGATAATCGGGTGTTTACTGTATATAGTTTTTGGGAGTAAAATTATATTAAATAATAAATGTAACAAAAAGGTTTTTTAAGGTTGCAATACATGTGTACTATCCTTTACAATGCAGTATATTTTTGTTTCTGATGTCTTTTTATTTTAACTCACAGCACTTACAATAAAAATTGTTCTTTAAGAACAATCCAAATAATAAGATTAATTTCCCTCGCTTCACTTGCTTTCTTATAGAGTAGTAGTTCTATATTTATGAAGTGTTAAACACTTACAACAATAATATTTATTTAATAAATATGTACGAGAGGAAATTACGTAGCTAGCCTTTATAACAAGATTTACAATAAGTGATTTAGAATTCCGTTAAAAACATCCATTGTTTGGTCATCTGTAAGCACAATATCGAAATGGTTTAGGTATTCAGGCATGGCTTCTTCGATCTGTGAAAAAACAGTCACCAATTCCTTTGCATTAAAAAAACTGCTTATGAATGTCATAACCTAATAGAAATTGCTTAATAACTACACATTCTATATATAATCTTATGTGATAAATCTCTACTTTTCAAAATAAAGTCAAACAGATGTAACTAATCTTCAAGGGAATTACAACTGGAAAAGTTTGTAAACAAACTAACACAAACATATGACGTAAAATAAACGCGGAAATTTCTCCTCGATTACTAACTTGACTTTCTTACATTTAAACTGATTTATATACGTTTTCCCACAAACTGCAACTTGAAGAAAGGCAAAATACAAAAAAAAAAAAAAAATCCTTTCCATGGTTCCTCTATTTATATAAGACACAAGAAGCGGGACTTCAATGTTTTCTCTTTGGTAGAACTAGATACCTCAAATGCTTTGACTACAAGTATTCGTACAGTTCTCAAAGTTTGAGAGTTTTGGTTTCTGTCAAACTACTGTACATAGCCTATTGTACGTGAGGTACAGGCACACGGTCTACCTTCAACTACTTGCCATTCTCCCAGCATTTTTCCTCGTTCTTTCTTCACCATTTTGGACTCATTTCTTGCATGTTATTTTCACCCGACTTTATCATTGCAATCATTTCGTATAATAAGCGTTGTGAATTATCTCAAAATAAAGTTAATAATTTTATAATCTTTAAATCGTTATTAACCTCACATTGTCATTACTTTATTACTGAACGTTATTCAACAAGTGTTTAGCACGGGGTAAACTAGCCAGTGAAACTTTTGTTAATCTTTCAGTGAAAATTTGAACTTTAGTAATTAAAAGTTTTTAGTGAACAGTTCTAGTGGTTCTAGACGGCACACCCTAGGCCGTCATCTACATCTTTAAAGAACATTTTATTGTATGTATTTTAACAATTTTATTTGTTTATAATCTCTTTTTTAAATATACTTAAGACAACTCACAGATTTGGCGTTTTAAAATTTATCTGTGTGGTCCTCCAGAAATTTATTATATTCTGTCTTACGTCAAACTTAAGGGCTCAGCGCCATAACAAGCATATATTTAAACACTTGAAAAAAAACCACAGAAACTTCAAGTAAAAACGCTGAAATTCTTAATATACTGATCTTCACTTTTGTTAGGAGTATTTGTATATATTTGAGTACATTCTTCTGGTTTTCCCAACATTACAATATTTTCATTTAAGTACTCTTTAAGGAGTACTATTCAAGTTTCAAAATGGAGTCATTCCAATACGCGTCAAATGTTAGGAAAGTCAGAAAAATATACTCGAATATCGAATATATAAAAAAACTATATGAAAATGTGTATTACAAATGTTATGAGCTCTAAAAGCTCAAGAAGGCAAATAAAAGTAACAATTTTTTTAAAAATAAAATGTTGGACAGAAAATAAAGTTTTAAAAGCAATGACCATAAAAGGTTAGGATGTTAGATGAAAACGATCAGATGGGAAATTTTTCCTATAAATGGAAAATCTGCAAACTTGCAGTTATTAAATAGTGAAATAAGGACCAATTTGTAAAATTTCTTTTACAGCGAGTCGTCTCAAACTTTTTTTTGAGTAGGGTTTGCAACACTTAACGTTTTCACTGTAATCCCACTAACTCTGAGGCTTTAGATATAAAAGTACAAAATAATGTATTAGGAATAATAAGAGATAGTATTTGAAGGGTGCAGAGGAAAAACGCAAGATGTCACAAAAAGTAAATTTTACAGAAGCTTTTTAAACTTTAAAGGTTTGTAGTTCACCAATGTTTATGAAAACAAAGTTAACTAATCAAATTTTAATGAGTAAATATATATCCCTGTACAATTTATACATCTAAGAATTTTTTAAATTACCACATTAGGCCTTTTTTGTTTATTTTGTTAACCTCGGAAAGGACATTGTTCGTTTTTCCTCTGTTCTTGTAACAAAAAAACATTATCCAATTTTTGTTGTTTTAAAAATACTTTATTATGTGAACTTTTAATAGTATACAACATTCGCACTATTATACGTATAAAAATATGAATCCCCAGTGGTCAAAACATGAATGTTGAAAGGTAATGACGCTTATAGTATACGTCATTTGTGCTAATGTTCGGTAAAGGCAGGTTACGCTTCTAATCCATACAAATAGCTTCATATTCAACATTTTTCTTGGCATGTAACCGTGAATTTTTTTGTTAGCATAAAACCACTGTGGTTTCTTTTTATGAAGTGTCATATCAGTTTTGTGAGAGATTCGTTCAACATATTTTTTTCAACTGTGTCTGTAGGTTTTTGTGTATCTCCTAAAATAGCCAATTCCTTTACCTTGTGTTCATCGCACATACTGCAGGTATCTGTCCGGGGATAACCAAATTTTATGTTGTGCTTTGTCACCAAAGTCTGCCTAAATGTTTCTAGAGACATTTGTACGCCAGGGTTTTTCTGCAAAAACATGCCTAAAAGCTTCTTATTATTAAGTTCCTCAGGAAGTAAATCTTATCTGAGTCAGCAAGACTATAGTGTGATTTACGGCCTTTTAGAGAATTTAAAAATTTATGTAAGGCATCATGTGATGTTTCAGGAAGACTGTTCCATCTGTTTGTATGCTTCCCCCTTTTGTCAACAGGGGCCTGACCAGTTTTAGCAAGTGCAATTTTTATAGTTTATGTAAACGACGTGAGGTCACCCCAAAAATTGACTGAAATGCTAAAAAACAAACCCTTTCTTCACTGAGTTTACCATTATTTCTTATAACACGAACTTTGTATACATATGAATAATCGTATAAGGACGTTGTAAATTCTTCCCCTTTACGGAATCGCCTTCTTTCGATAGGGTGTAACGTAATTAAACCCGCTAGGTACGAGTTCTGGGAATTTCTATCCCCTAATTCATTAAAATCCTTAATTAGCACGGCCCTCTCACTTGCTATGATATTTTGATAACATTTAAACCTCTTACAATTACAGTCCGGGCCAGTCTCATTTTTTTACTCGCATCTTTTACAGTTCCAAACTTATGCCTTTTCTTCGTGGAAGTTTCAACCCCAGCACTTGTTTCTTCATCACTACCCGATTCCATTATTATCAAGTAACACAAACACTAACACTTTTACTTATCCGTACTATTAAACAGTAGAAACAAGAATAACAATACGGAAAAATAATAACACAACGGTCACCAAGCAGACGCCGACACGAACTGGCAGCAGGACAACAACAGCTTGGTGCGCATGCAAGGGACATCTTGCATTCTTGACTGGTGCGGTGGACAACGTGCGTTCTTCCTCTGGTACTGATTATTTGTTTGTTAAATAACTTGGAAAATGAGTGTTATTCCTCTGTCATTTTGCATGTGGTGATACTTTAGCATATTATCTAACGTTCTGTGCACAAAACTCAAAATTGAAAAAAATGGACATCTTGCGTTTTTCCTCTGCACCCTTCATTTGTTTCCCAAAAAATTAGCGACTAAATTATACATCACATTGAATTTTGGCTGTTTATTGTTTGCAATTTATTAAGGGTACAAGAAAATTAATTAATTTAAACAAATTGGGCTTAGCTAACTTTAAAAAATTAAGTAACTTTTCAAAATTATAAATTTTTTTTCAAAAAAACTTGAGTTATGAGAACTTATTATGAGTAAGTCTCGTGTTGTCTGAAACTTTATTCTATAAATAACGTTCCTAAAGCTTTACTTTCAATATTTTATTACAGTAATAAACCAATTTAATATTCATGTTAAAAATAGATAGTTATAAAGAGAAGTCAAATAAAATGCATTTAATGTAATAAATTTATTATTATTAATTACATTATATTTGTAATTAAATCTTATCTTTAATTAAATAATTCAAAAAGTTATTTTGCAATATGACAAATATTCAAACAAAATAACATATTGATCTTATTTAAAAAATATTTTTTATATAAATCGTTTTGTTACAAATCATATTTTGTATTATATACAATATCAAGAGCACGGTGGTACAATATACTACAATAATATTATTTTCAAAAACTGCAATACCGCAAAAATAATAAAAAACAACTAACATTACTAAATATCTAAGATTAAACCCGTATGTACATTTCAATGACCATATCATCATCATTAGAGGATCTTATTATAAAACTACAATCTAGAATACAATAATTTACAAACTAGACTGATTTAATAATAAATAGTCTTTGTATGTTATCCCTCTGAGGATGGTTACTTTGTAACTGAAATGTACATTAGGGTAAATTAAAGAAAGTTTGTGGTTAAGAGGTTTTTGTGTATTTATTATTAAATTCAACCACAGTATATTCCTAATAAATAGTAGACTGATTTAGTTTGTAAATTATTGTACTCTAGATTGTAATTTTGTAATACAACCCTCTGACGATGATGATATGGTTATCGAAAAGTACATGAACGTTTAATATTAGGTAACTTGTAATATCACTTATTAATTTTATTGTTTTGGGGGGATTTGCCAATATTTTTATCATAATATATTGTATTAGTTTATCAAAGAATACTTTGAATTGTCAAAAGCAGTTTGCCGTTATAAAAATAATTAGTAGCCACTAAATGAATTATAAAGTACCAATTCAAGATTTTCCATTAGCAGTAAATATTTATAACAGTAATTTTACAAATGTCTAAAAAAACACATGACAGAAAAACGATAATTGTAGAATACTGAAATGGCAACCTTTTGTTTTGTTATTGATAAAAATTAGGAGCTTGTAAATGTATAATTTCATATATTGCTTGAAACAATGAATATAAATTTTACATTATATCAAGAATTTCTAAATATACATTTGATAACTATTTTAATACCATGAGAGAGAGAGAGAGAGAGAGAGAGAGGGGGGAGGGAGAGAGAGGGGGGAGGAAGAGAGAGCGAGAGGGAGGGAGGGAGGCAGAGAGAGAGAGAGATGAAGGGAGGGAGGGAGGCAGAGAGAGAGGGAGGGAGAGAGAGAGGGAGGAAGGGAGAGAGGGAGGGAGAGAGAGAGGGAGGGAGAGAGAGAATTCAAATGACTTTATTATTCAACATAAGTCTTTTTATTTTTGACTAAATAAACTGCAGTAGATGTTTTTGTACAGATATTAGACATAAATTCTAAGTAGACTGTTAAATTAAGTATTTACATACAAATACATAAACAATGAATAGAGAATCCTATACAAGCAAAATGTTTGAAACCTAACATTACTAAAATTGACTACATTGAAAACCAAGATCACTGAAAGTAAAAACTAATGGTTATGCATGGAAACAACAGATAGGGCCTTTCCAACATACATTTCATAAATTCCACATTAATTTCAAAATAATTATTATGCATTAAAATGAATTTGCTATAAGAGGTAGCATAAATTAGGTAATTATGATAAGTATATCTAAAAAACAAAAACTAAAAACACTTGTATATATGTTGCACTTGCTTATAGAAGCATTTCCTTTTTTGATAATTGAGGACGGTCTTTTTGGGAGATGTTATTCATACCGTTAGGGTCTGAGCTACAAAGGCACACATTTCCGAAAATGGCCATTACCAATAATCAAAAAATTAAGATAATCAAGTATAACATTTCCTAATATATGTTCAAGTATTTTCAGTTAAAACTAGTAGCTCAAGTGAAGATTGAATCCAATAATATAAAAAAAAAACTGTTCAGAATAGATAAATGAATACCTTACCTTAGTGTTGAGAAATCCTATTTTAAGGACTGTGCCATGTGGAATCCCATCTGACATTGAAACATCTCCAAGACTGTCTCCTAACAGAATCACATTCTCTCTGTCTACTAAATCCTACAAAACCATTATATGGTATTAAAAACATAAATGTAAGAAAAATTAAAACTATAAATCATATGTATTTATATTAAAGAGAGTGTTCCAGCTATCTCTAGCTTTGCCACAACACTGATAAGAGTGTATTGCCATGGTGTATTGATGAATGTTGATGGAGATGACCTTTATAAATTGTAACACTTTGAACAGATAATATATTAAATTATATAATTGGATAAGGACAGACTTCAGGAGATAAAGGTTGAAAGAGTATTATTTTAAATTAAGAAAAAGACTAAAAAATGGTTAAAGTATAAAACTATATAAACCAGATTGTAACGATATATATAAGGAACAGTTAAATATGAAAACAGCTAGCAGAAATAGGTTGATTGTAAGCAGATATCATTTTATAAGCTTAGACGGCTGATCATTATTTGCTGTGGGATTGTAAAGTCAGATGTTTAAGTAAACAAACACAAAGTTAGGCTGAAGAATAAATAACACCCTGTTTTTGAGATGAAAAACACAATAAAATAAAAAAACAAATTGTCATTGCCTGGAAAAATAGAATCTACCATGAAAATCATTGGTTGCTGGATATTAAGATGGATGTTAAAAGAGTAAAAACAACTTGTAACTAAAATAAACCCCAATTTTTCTTAAAAACATTTTAAGAAGACTGCGATAGCATTGTTAATCCAACTATTAAACTGAGTAGTTTAGGTGTAAAAATACAAATAATAAGAAGACAGGTAAGAGAACATTTCAAATAAGTGAGAGCATAACAAATGTATCGATATTTATGAAATTTAACAAATCTTATTAAATTACACCAAATGTATTTCATAACATCAAAGCTCTTGATGCATTATATAATCTGAATTAAAAATTGTGTAAATTGTTAATTTACTATAAAATATCAAAAGCACTGTGCCACAATATATTACAGTGAAACCTGTTTAAGGCGGAATCCATTGGGACCGGCATTTTTTTCCGTCTAAGACAGGTTTCCGGCTTATACAGTAGTAGTGTACTGTATGATGGTAACATCACGAAACGTTTGCCGAGTCTATTTTTACCGTTTGGGTGAGGGTAGGCCGTGGGGATTCTTAGCTATAAGACTATTATTTCTACTGATCAGCTGTATGGCGCTGTACCAACACCACATAGATAACGGACATTGTCATCGTGTCTACATTTGTTCTAATACAGTATTTAAAATTAATTATTTATTTCCGATTAAGTACTGACTGTTTATTTCCTACAGAGATAACACTTCAACATATAAAGCAAGTGTATTTAAATCACAAGAAAACTATCACATTTTAACGTCTAAATAAACGTCATTCGACAGTTATATCGGTTATAAAGATTGCCTAATGACAGCGTGTAGCCTGTGCCCTGTGACGCCACAACTTGCAAACCTTGTTTTCTAGGTGGTGTTGGCTATGCACACTACAGAAAATGTTAAAACCTACATTACATAATAACAATTTTACTTTTTAATGCAGCATCCTTTTATCCTTCTCCACAAAACATTTTTAATAGAAAACACTAAAACTACAAAACTAAAACACTTATACACTTGTCAACAAAATTTATGAATTAATGATGCAATTTATTTAAAACTATATTTTTCCTCTTACTGTATTTAGGCTAAATACTGTACATAGTAGGCTTACGTAAAAATAAAAGAAAATCAAGTAGGCTTGAAAAAATCTAGCATTGACTTTTGTTTTAAAAGGTTAGTTTTACTTGCTTGTGTTTCCGTTATTGTTTTTAGTTGTAACAAATGGTGATGCATTTCCGGGCTGTTAATACGTACCCACACAAATAATAAAACTCACACAAATTTTCATTAAAGCCTCGCAAAAGGTTTTTATTTTGTTTTCTACGACTGGTCCGTCTTCAATTTCTTCTTTTTCTTCTATTTACGCATGTTTTTTGCCTTTTAGAATGAAGTGCTCTCTCGCCTTTCAATATGTCTGCCGTGGATGTTTGTAAACCATTCATTGCGTTATCTTGAAGGAAACAAGTGCTGACACATAGTCTATCGTAAATTATAGATGTTTACAAGATTTATAGATCCGTTACAATTAAGCAGACCTATCTGTGAATTTTGTTATGATAAAAAAATATATTATAAACTGTATTTTATCTAAACGGAAGTCATTGTAACTTTATATTTTACACCATGTATATGATCAGATTTTCCGGCTTATGGAGAACTAAGACGTAGTACATACGTATCACTTATCCTTTTGCCTATTCCGCTTCCGCGTTAGACAGTTTCCAGCTTATAAAAGTTATTAACCAGGTAAATTAAATAGGCGACAGTTAAGGACTTTTAAAGTTTTCCGCGATAGACGGGATTCCGCCTAACACAGGGTCCGTCTAAGACAGGTTTCACTGTATAACAAAAATATTGTCAAAAATAATACCACGAAAACAACTATTACAAGTTACTTAGGAATAAACCCTCTAGGGTTGTGGTATTGGGGGTTTCCCCAATATTATTATTTTAGTAATCAATAAAATTCAGAAGTAAACAAAATCATATAAATCTAGTTAAAGAGTTATTCACTTTAAACAAGTATATAAAAAATAATTTTTGAAAGTCAATTTCTACTGAGGCTGAAAAGTAAAATTTTATTTTAGCAAATTTTTATTTTATAATTACAATTAATATAAATATGTATGTAATATTATATATATATATATATATATATATATATATATATATATATATATATATATATATTTATATTTATAGGTTAGTTTTGGTTGGTAAAGATTATTTAGATTTTTTGGACTAGGAGACTGACAGACTTACCTTGGTAAGAGTCCACTCTGTAGTCTTGAAATAGAAACACATAAAAGCACTTAACCAATGATGTATTTCAACCACACAGTGGTCTTTGTCAATCAAGGAGAAAACACAAAAAGAAATATGAGAGAATGAAATAAAATAAATATAAATTGTAATCACAGATTGTGTAGAGTAGAAATTAGATGCCACAGATGCACAGATTAAAGATATATATATATATAGGTTAGTTCTAGTAGAGCTTAAAGCTTATTTAGGAATTTTTGGACTTGATAGGAGACTGACAGACTTACCTAAAGGCAATAGTCCAAAACTGCAATCTCTTGGAAATAAGCACATATAAAACACTTAATACACTTTTATTTGAAATATTTTGATCAACATGATCTTCTTCAGTCAAGAAAGAGAAAAAAGGGCTTTTTTTCTCTTTCTTGACTGAAGAAGATCATGTTGATCGAAATATTTCAAATAAAAGTGTATTAAGTATTTTATATGTGTTTTATATGTGCTTATTTCCAAGAGATTGCAGTTTTGGACTATTGCCTTTAGGTAAGTCTGTCAGTCTCCTATGAAGTCCAAAAATTCCTATATATATATATATATATATATATATATATAGTTTCCATGAGCATATGAGTGATTATAGTTTATATAAGTCTGTCAGGAGAAAAGAGATGGGAGACGTATGAGGCTATTAGAAAAAAAAGAAAAAAAATCACCCCATTGAACTTTACATTAACTTTATCATGCAAAGCATCACCGATATAAATTTCACTAAAAATCTGAAGACTAAACCTAACCTTACCAAATTAGAAAAAGTGGCAATATTTTCGTTAAAAAACAATAGTGATATTATGATTATTTCAAGTATAGTTAGGTTATTTTCGTAGTTTGTTATTTCATGTTTATGTGATATTAGGTGTGCTGCAACATTTGATACTTTTTTATTTTTATTTTTGAATGCTCTGTAATGTTCTTCAAATCTTATTTTAAATGATCTGGTCGTTTTCCCTATGTATAATGCATTGCATTCGTTACATGTAATTTTGTAAACTCCTGATAAGTTATGTTTTTCTGTATTTGTTTTGTGTGGTTTGTGTTAAGATATTTTATTATTTTGTTGTTTGGTTTGTATGTTGGAGTGTAGTTTGTTGTATATATTTGTTAGTTTTTCTATTTTGTTACTGGTGTATTTATGTTTTAGGTAGATTTTTTTATTTTTGTCTTCAGGTTGTAGTGTTGTGTTGAGGTTAGGTTTTTTTGTAAATTTATTGTATATGTTTTTTATAAGGTCTTTGTTGTATCCATTTTCTATTGCTATTTTTGTAATGTTATCTAATTCTTCATTTAATTTTTGTTTGTTATCTTGTGTATTTTATTGCTTTAATTATCATGTTACTGTAAGTGTTAATTTTGTGTCTCCAGGGGTGGTTAGATTTGTAGTGTATTGTGGTGTTGTTGGAAGTAGGTTTTCTGTATACTGTAGTTTCTATTTTATTGTTATTTATATTTAATGTAATGTCGAGATAGTTGATTGTTCTGTTTGTTTCTGTTTCGACAGTGAATTGTATGTTTTCATTGTATGTATTTAGTTTGTTCAGTATTATGATGTGTTCGTTGTGTATGGTAGGTCCGTATATTACAAGTATATTGTCTACGTATCTTGTCCATAATGAAATATTATGTGTGTTTAGTGTAGGTTTAATTATTATTTGTTCAAAGTGTTGTAGATATATTTCTGACATGACTGATGGTATGGGTGATCCCATGGGGAGTCCAGTTGTTTGTTGATAGTATTTATTGTTAAATTGGAAGTAATTTTGGTTACATATGTGTTTTGTTAGTATTATGATTTTATTTATTGTGTTTTATTTTTCGTTATTGTGTATTAGTTTGTTTTTCATTATTTCTATGGTTTCTTCTATTGGGATAGTAGGGTACATGTTAGTTATGTCATAACTTATTATTTTAGTGTTGTTGTTTGCTTCTATGTTTTTTATTTTATTAATTAATTCATATCCATTTTTTATATTGTATGTGTTGTTGATTTGTATTTTAGATCTTATTATTTTGTCTAGTATTTTTGCGATTATGTAGGATGGTGCTGTTTTGAAATTTATTAGTGGTCTAAATGGTGAGTCGGGTTTGTGGATTTTTGGTTTGCCTGTTAATATTGGTGCATTTGGTTTGAATGAGTAAAGTCTTGTGTGGTATTTTAATTTATTGTTATAGTTTAGGGTATTTCTGTGTGTGACTATTAGGTTTTTATTGTATTAAGATATTTGTTAGTTGGGTCTGGGATTTGTTCGTATTTGTTTTCTTTTATGTGGTTAGTCATTGAATTGATGTATTTGGTATTTTCTATTATTACTGGTGTATTTGTTTTATCTGATTTTAATATTAAGTAGTCGTTGTTGTCTAGTTTTTCTTTGAGTTTTATAATTTCTTTTTTATTAATACATTATTTCGGTTTTTCCCGTTTTTATTAGGTTAATTTTATTATTGATGTTGTTTCTTATGTGTTCAGTGGCACCATAAAATCCATAAAATTACCCACCAAAACACTGAGATCACCAATATTGCCGCCGTGTTGAAAGTGTTAATAAATCTAATACGGTTAATAAATAATACAGTTACTAAATTACGGCCTACTGAATTGCTTCGATTAAATTCCACTACGTTCAAGTCATGCTTCCTGAAAATGAATTGGTGAGTGTACTTATTTACCAGTAAGTTTTCATATGCATTAGATAACTTATCATAATAGCCTATACAGAGTAGACCCTATGAAAAATATTGAATGTGGATATCTAATACAATGAAGAAACATCAATAAAACATTTTTAACAACTTGAATTTCAAATAAATTGAGACTTTATAAAACATTATCCTATATTAACATTGGCCTATTACACTAACCACGCTCGCGATATTATAATGTATCCCTTTTATTACCGCAGGTAGTGCGATATGCGTAAGATGGGGTGGGAGCATTCTTTACAACACAACCTCTCAACAATGAATACCTCTCTACAACGAATTTTTTCTCTGGATAATCGACTTCATTATACAGAGGTTCGACTGTATATATATATATATATATATATATATATATATATATATATATATAGATTTTTTGGACTAGGAGACTGACAGACTTACCTTGGTAAGAGAAATATATCATTCTCTCATATTTCTTGTTGTGTTTTCTCTTCGATTGACAAAGACCACTGTGTGGTTGAAATATATCATTGTTTAAGTGCTTTTATGTGTTTCTATTTCAAGACTACAGAGTGGACTCTTACCAAGGTAAGTCTGTCAGTCTCCTAGTCCAAAAAATCTAAATAATCTTTACCAACCAAAACTAACCTAAATATATATATATATATATATATATATATATATATAGATTTTTTGGACTAGGAGACTGACAGACTTACCTTGGTAAGAGTCCACACTGTAGTCTTGAAATAGAAACACATAAAAGCACTTAAACAATGATATATTTCAACCACACAGTGGTCTTTGTCAATCGAAGAGAAAACACAAAAAGAAATATGAGAGAATGAAATAAAATAAATATAAGTTGTAATCACAGATTGTGTAGAGTAGAAATCAGATGCACAGATTAAAGATATATATATATAAATTGTTTCCATGAGCATATGAGTGATTATAGTTTATATAAGTCTGTCAGAGGAAAAGAGATAAGGTTATTGGGAAAAAAAAAAAAAAAAAAAAAAAAAAAAAAAAAAAAAAAAAAAAAAAAAAAAAAAAAAAAAAAAAAAAAATTGATTTATCTGATGTTGAGGTTAGGGGATTCTCTGGACTTGGTATACCACTGGTATGATAGTTCCCACCTTCTCAGTTCTGAGGGATTGCAATCAGGGGGGAGTGATTTAATTATTTTTGTGGTATAGCAGTCATCAAAAGTTGCGATGTTGTGACTCGCAGCATGTTGAGCTGTTGGTCTATCCATATTCATAATTTTAACATCATGTCTGTGGCCATTCATTCTGATATTCAGACCATCCGTGGTCAGGCCTATGTACTGTGCTGAGCAAAGTTTACATTGTAGCTGGTATATGACATTTTTCGATGTACAATTATGATGACCCTGTATTTTGAAGACCATTTTTGTTGTTTGGCTGTTGAAACTATTTGCTGAGGGGTGTATTGGACACGTCTTGCATCTAGGTCTATTGCATGGGAAGGAGCCATGAGGAAGTTTGTGTGGTTTCTCTGCATCAGGGTCTGGTAGTTTAGGATGTACTAGGATGTTTTTCAAGTTGGGAGGTTGCTTGTACCAAATTTGCGGTGGATCGGTGAAAAGATTTTTGGTGTGGACGGAAGCTTGAAGAATTTTAAAGCCATCTCTCAATATCTTGTTGAGTTTATGTAGACCAGGATGATAGTCTGTTATTAAAGACAGTTTATTTTGTTCTGTTTGTGGTTTGGGGCGAACCGAGGATTGTGCTGAATGAATTTGGTTTTCAATGAGTCTTTTTGGGTATCCTCTTCTCTGGAAGGCTGTTGATATCTTTCTATTAAAATCTTCCAATTCCCTATCATTCGAACAGATTCTCTTACCCCTGATTGCTTGACTGTATGGAATGGATCGTTTTATGTTTATTGGGTGGTTGCTGTCGAAATGGAGATATTGTAGGTGGTTTGTCGGTTTGATGTGAATTCCTGTGTTGATATTTCCATCCTGGAGTGTTACCTCTACATCCAAAAAGGTGATGGCTGATGTAGATTTCTCCCAGGTAAATTGAAGTGTGGAGAATTGTGTCAGGCTGTCTAAAAATGCCTCAAGTGTTGAAGCACCCTGTGTCCAAATTAGGAAGATGTCATCTATATATCTATACCAACATAATGGCTGGTGTGTTTGTGTCTTTAGAAAACTTTCTTCCAACAATCCCATGTACAGATTTGCGTACGATGGTGCCATTCTGGTGCCCATTGCTGTTCCCTTTATTTGAAGGTAGTTCCTTCCCTCAAACTGAAAGTTGAAGGGAAGGAACTACCTTCAAATAAAGGGAACAGCAATGGGCACCAGAATGGCACCATCGTACGCAAATCTGTACATGGGATTGTTGGAAGAAAGTTTTCTAAAGACACAAACACACCAGCCATTATGTTGGTATAGATATATAGATGACATCTTCCTAATTTGGACACAGGGTGCTTCAACACTTGAGGCATTTTTAGACAGCCTGACACAATTCTCCACACTTCAATTTACCTGGGAGAAATCTACATCAGCCATCACCTTTTTGGATGTAGAGGTAACACTCCAGGATGGAAATATCAACACAGGAATTCACATCAAACCGACAAACCACCTACAATATCTCCATTTCGACAGCAACCACCCAATAAACATAAAACGATCCATTCCATACAGTCAAGCAATCAGGGGTAAGAGAATCTGTTCGAATGATAGGGAATTGGAAGATTTTAATAGAAAGATATCAACAGCCTTCCAGAGAAGAGGATACCCAAAAAGACTCATTGAAAACCAAATTCATTCAGCACAATCCTCGGTTCGCCCCAAACCACAAACAGAACAAAATAAACTGTCTTTAATAACAGACTATCATCCTGGTCTACATAAACTCAACAAGATATTGAGAGATGGCTTTAAAATTCTTCAAGCTTCCGTCCACACCAAAAATCTTTTCACCGATCCACCGCAAATTTGGTACAAGCAACCTCCCAACTTGAAAAACATCCTAGTACATCCTAAACTACCAGACCCTGATGCAGAGAAACCACACAAACTTCCTCATGGCTCCTTCCCATGCAATAGACCTAGATGCAAGACGTGTCCAATACACCCCTCAGCAAATAGTTTCAACAGCCAAACAACAAAAATGGTCTTCAAAATACAGGGTCATCATAATTGTACATCGAAAAATGTCATATACCAGCTACAATGTAAACTTTGCTCAGCACAGTACATAGGCCTGACCACGGATGGTCTGAATATCAGAATGAATGGCCACAGACATGATGTTAAAATTATGAATATGGATAGACCAACAGCTCAACATGCTGCGAGTCACAACATCGCAACTTTTGATGACTGCTATACCACAAAAATAATTAAATCACTCCCCCCTGATTGCAATCCCTCAGAACTGAGAAGGTGGGAACTATCATACCAGTGGTATACCAAGTCCAGAGAATCCCCTAACCTCAACATCAGATAAATCAATTTTTTTTTTTTTTTTTTTTTTTTTTTTTTTTTTTTTTTTTTTTTTTTTTTTTTTTTTTTTTTTTTTTTTTTTTTTTCCCAATAACCTTATCTCTTTTCCTCTGACAGACTTATATAAACTATAATCACTCATATGCTCATGGAAACAATTTATATATATATATCTTTAATCTGTGCATCTGATTTCTACTCTACACAATCTGTGATTACAACTTATATTTATTTTATTTCATTCTCTCATATTTCTTTTTGTGTTTTCTCTTCGATTGACAAAGACCACTGTGTGGTTGAAATATATCATTGTTTAAGTGCTTTTATGTGTTTCTATTTCAAGACTACAGTGTGGACTCTTACCAAGGTAAGTCTGTCAGTCTCCTAGTCCAAAAAATCTAAATAATCTTTACCAACCAAAACTAACCTAAAAAATATATATATATATATATATATATATATATATATTTATATATATATATATATATATATATATATATATATACACATACATATACATACATATATATATAAACATATGACAGATTCACAATATCAAGTGACAAAATATAGAACAAATTTACTTAATAATTTTCCTGTAAAATACTGTTAACATTGTTACATACTTGTATAAAATCGTTACTTGTATAAAATTATTGCATTTTATTGTATATACATACTAATCTATGGATTAAAAATGCCATTTTGAAGATGTTATTAAACATTTTTGTAAATTTCCTATGCTTGTTTCACTTAGAATTTTAAAAAGAGCTTTATCCAAAATATTGTTTATCCAAACCGAAACGTAACCAGGTTACGTAGTAGTAGTAGTTTATTCTACTATAAATTATAACTTCACCATTTAAACATATTTTCTAAATATGCTCTTACCACTTCATTCTAAGTGCCAAGGTACATATTTGTCAATATTCAGAGAGTATTTTATAGTTGGACACGGAATCTAAAACATTTCAAAATTATTTTCATGTTTTAACCTTTTCATTATCAACATCTGCCTGTCATGATATGGACCCTGGAATCAATATATTTTTGATAGATTTTTACACTTTTTCTTTTATTTTTTATATCATAGTAATACTTGTTATTATTTTTTTGTATTCACTTGTTTTCTCCTGTTAACCAAAGTTTACCTTACGTTTACTTATAATTTCTTTGCTAAAAATTATTTATTAATCTTTTGGCTGGATAGTTGCAAATATTTAAACTAGAATATAGCACAGTACATAGGAAAACAAATTGTAAATGTATGGCAATGCTAATCCGAGAGAAATGACTGAACATATGTGCACAGGAATGCTCCCGCTGGCCATTATGAGATCTCCTGTACTGGTATGTGAATGCTAATCAAAGGGTTAAAAGTCTAAAAGTGTTATGATTTTCTAGGCCTATCGTCAACAGCTAACTCAACTTCTATGTAGCTGATAAGCTTTATTTTTAGTAGGCAATTAATGTAACAATAATAGTAGTAATAACCAATTCATTAACAATAGTAGAAGTTACAACAAATAGTGTAACATTTTTTGAAAATAGAGAGTAATTGAATTTAAAAGCCAGTTTCTGAAAGATTATTATATAGCAATCTACATTTTAGATTACACAAAAATACCAAGCTGAACAAGATGAAACACTTAGAAAATTTTTTAAATATTATTAACAAAATAATTATGAAAGCCGATCAAATATCTTGTAAGACATTTAGTAGGGTATTAGGTATATACCTTACTAAACCACAAAAACATCAATTTTAATGTATGCCATATTAGTTAAACCTATTACTTGAGAAATTTTAAAAAATATTTCAGAATTTAGTCCTTGTTAAACAACATAACGACATTTATTAAACAACATAATTAATCAAGAACACACACAAAAATGCTGGATTTAATAAATCCAGTGCACAAAACCCTCAAAAAACTGAAAGCTGTAATGCTTAGAATAAGAAATTTCAAAACTAAACAAATAACTGTCACATGGAGAGAATGAGTAATTCCGTTACTGAATAGATTTAGACAAGAGGAATGTTTAATATGGATAAGTGAAATAGAAATAAAAATAGCTTTACACATGTCAAGGAAAGTGTAGACAGGAGAACAATGTTACCATGAACACCCTCTAGCCACAATAATTTTATTAAAAGTAATTATTGCATAACTGAATGAATACTTTTGAACTCACTTGCTGATGGGTTTCAAAATAATCATTTCATTGACAAAACCAACTCATTACTCAGTGTAGCGGGTCGGCTTCGTAAATTAAATGATTATTTCGAAACGCATTAGCAAGTAAGTTCAAAAGTATTCACCTAGTTATGTAATATGAGACGTATACTGAAACTAAGTACCGTTTCATTTTAATGCTGCCGTAGCACTGCAATCGGTGTTCCACGCATGTGCACTAGTCGTCCTTGTTAAATGGCTATCAAGTCACGCCATTTTAGTTGTTGTACATTGTTTTCAGTTTTCTCTGAACGTTTAAAATGTTTAAGACAATAAGTGTTCTCGCCGATTGTGAAATTCGTTCTATAATAAGATTTTTGAACGCAAGGAATGTGAAACCGGCTGAAATTTATCGTGAACTTCGAGATGTTTACGGGGAAGAAGTGATGAGTGAAGGAATGGTGAGAAAATGAGTTAGAATGTTCAATAGCGGTCGAACTAATGTGCATGACGTGAATCGGAGCGGTCGACCGCCTCTCGTCACTGATGATCAGTTGACGTAAGAGCAGTTGACGAAAAAATCGTAGTGTCTCGTAGTCTCGTCGTTGATGAAAAAATGACACTAGTGACACTCAAACATTGGTTCGACAGTTTCATTGGGAGCATTTCGATCACTCACCCTACAGCCCGGACTTGGCTCCGTCTGATTCTCACTTGTTCCTGGACACGAAGCGTGGGCTAGGCGGTCAACGCTTTGAAAACGACGATGAAGTGAAAACTGTCGTGGAGTCGTGGCTACATTCGTTGGCGGGAACCTTCTACAAATAGGGTATAGACAAATTGATAACCCGCTACGACAAGTTTTTGAACATCGGTGGCAACTTTGTCGAAAAATAGTTTAAGGTATGTACTTTCATGTAAAAATAAAATTTTGTTGAAAAAAATTGTTTTGCTTGTTTTTTTTTTTTTAAACCGGTACTTACTTTTCGAACATGCCTCGTAATTACTTATAATTTAATTATTGAATTTAAAATGATTATAACAAACAACTACAATAATTTTATCTTTGAGGATGATGGTTGCTTTGGAACCAAAATGTACATAAGTTTAATAAAATACTGTTGTGGTTAGATAATGTTTGTGTTATTCGTTATACATTAACACTTTTCCTAGGGAAAATTTTTTCTCTAACCAGGGAGACCGTTTGCCTTGTGCAACCTCCCTCAAGTTTAATTTGCTTAACACTTTCAGCACGGCTAGCGTTCCGGCACGCTCTGGGTTCCCTTACGAGGTACAGAGAGTGTGCCGATGCGGTCCTAGCTTATTTTCTTAGATACGGCGAACTCACCGACACGCTCACTCCCAGGCTAATTGAAACTTCTCTACTGTCGATACGCGTTTGTATAAAGGTTTGATTTTTACTTCAATGCTTCAGAAGAGTTTGGAGAATATTGTGCCTGAGTCGTTTTTAAATCCGACCATCCCAATTTAACTTTTGATGTTTGAACTGTAACAATGTTTCATGGAGTTTTATGAACAGATTTAATTTCGTTTAACTTTTATATTTTAATGTTTTTTTTTAGTTTGAACCATTTAACATGGCAAAATATCCGGTATAAACAATCGTAAAAATTAACTAAGCTTTCTGAACTAACGCAAGAATAAATGATAACTGTCCTATTAGAGTGAATGAACCAACTCGAGGTGGGAACAGACTATTGTAAATATGTGTCATTGACAAAATGCTTGGATGCCTTAAACCTAATGTGTCAACATAAGATTGTAGTAAACAAATGTCAGCTTATCTCGACTATAAATAGTCTCGGACGTGACATATGTATTATCTATGTCCCCGTTTACATTATCGATCTCCGAAACACTTGGCACAAACAGAAACAAACATTCCGAGTTAAACGTTGAGTGCTTATTTTAGTAGGTAATATATTTTAGTAGTAGGGTCTTTAGTTTTGTATATAAATTTTCTTTTTTTCTCTGTCTTTTTTATTGTGTTTTCTTATTTGTCATACAGTAATTTATCATTTGTATTTCTTTTTTTAAATTGTGACCCGATAAATAAAACAATATTTTAGAGTCTAATACACTGTGCTGATGTCACCAATAAACATGTATATGTTAGAAATAAAATTATTGAGATGAAAACAACGGGGTCGATAATTAGATGCTACGACAAGCTATGCAACCCGCATGGCGTTCCACTGCCGTCAGAGCTGGAAGTTAACGAAAAACCGACAGTAGTTTGATGAGATCACTCATATCGCCGCCGTGTTGAAAATGTTAAGCATAAAGATGAGTAAATAAAGTAACTCAACTTAAACTTTCTTGACGTTATTTTATGCTTCTATATACCAGACATTTTATTTTGTTATAATTTCCAATGCTTTTAAATGATGGTTGCAAAAATTCAGAACAAATAAGCTGTAACCCTTTCAAAATCAACAGTACAAATGTTTTAAAACCACAACTTTAACCTTTCATTATTTTCTTCCTAAACAATTCAATAACTGTAAAATCTTTAACAAACCTGAAAATAATTGTTATTGTGAATAGCATGCTGGTTCTTGTTGAATATATGCATTATGTTTCCCTGAAAGCCAAGACATTTTGTACCATCGAATTCTGCAAAATTTGAAATGACATGCATATTTGAATGAAACATATTTTCTTGCTTTAACGATGAAAGAACTACGTTTCCAAAGCCAGCAGAGAAGACAACCACCGGAACATTACATGCAGAAAGCCTCAGGAGAGCTTCATCACAACCATCCCTGGAAATTGACACAGGATGATATTATATAAACTATTGAAATATTTAGGTTAGTGTCTCGCGTTAATTTCCTTGTAATTATTAGGCTTATGAAATATACAGATAGATATATTAGAATAAAACTCTATATATAGTTCTGAACAAGCATGGATACTTAATTGAAAAAAAAACAATAAGAAAATTATTTGGCTCTAAGAAAGGAGTTGACATTTTTAAAGCAGTCAGTCAAGTTATGTCAGTGAAGTCAGTCTTGACAGTTATGTCAAGAAAATATAGAAGGCAGTGATAGGATTGAGATCAGGAAATAAAACTTCGTGGTTTGGAATGCAGCAAAGTACCGTATGCGTTAAAATAAACAGTTGTAGGATTTTATTTTATTTTCAAAGTTTTATAAAAACTCATACAAGTAAAAGAAGCTAAATTGGTTAAACTCGGGTATAAACATATTTTATATGACCTTCGTTCAATCTGATGCAACACTCGTATCGTTCTTTAAGGTTTTGCATCATTTTGGTGAAGAGGGGTAGTTTCATGCTTGTTATACACATGGTTATTTTTTCCTGTAGTCGAACGATGTTGGTTGGCGTGTCATTACGGATAATCTTCTCCTTCACCATTCCCCAGACATAGGAGTCAGGTTTTGTAAGATTGGAGGAGTGAGCTGGGTAAGGAAAGTTTGTTCTAAGGGAGATGAGGCGATTGCTAAAAGTTTCTTGAAGGAAAGCTGTTGCCTAAGGCCGTGTGGCTGGTTGCGGCATCTTGCTGGAACCATTATGATTGAAAAAGGTTATGGTTTTGTGCACAACAAAATCTCCTGAGGTCTCCTATAAAATGAACAATAATGATTCTATATCAGTCATTCTACTACAGCTGATTTAGTTTCAGTACTGTTTCATAGGGTATTATGGATCATATGGGTAGGATAAAACGTTCTGTCTCAGTAAGTTTTAACAAATTTACAAAATTTAAAGTTCGGATAGTCATAAACTATTGTTTAAGTGATTAATAAGATTCACCGAATGTAATGGACTACAAAATTCAAGAATTCAACACAGCAAGACAGACTGCAGTCCAAGAATACAGGAGTATGGATGAAGATCGCCACAAAGTGATCAAAATTGTTCTGTCTCAGTAAGTTTTAACAAATTTACAAAATTTAAAATTTGGATAGTCGTAGACTATTGTTTAAGTGATTAATCATCACACCAAGTTGTAGGAAGAAGAATAAAGAAGGATTTAACCATTTGCATAGGTATTACAAGATATATCTTCATAAGTCAGATGTTTGACATGTATAATGTGCTACGACGAATATTGGAAATGTTCACTTAAAATCTCACCATACACTAGTTTATTAATACAGACTAGTTTCAATGATAATATCATCTTCGTCACTGATTTATTAATAAGAAATCAATTCAAAAATGATCTTGCCTTTATTTTTAGCCAATCAGTCGGCATTTTTGTCGAAACTAGCCTATGTTAATAAACTAGTGTATTGTGAGATTTTGAGTGATTGCTTTTAATATTTACCGTTGTGAATTGTTTTCACCTGCTAAGCTGTATTTAACTTAATATCTAAGCTCTAAAAAAGTTTGAAAAAAAATCAAATACAGTGGTGGATAATACATAGTATAAACTGACATCCACATACATTTAACATATCAGGTAATTTGCTGTTGGTCAGCAATTTACTGTTGTAGGAACAAATGGCATTTATATGGTCAAATATTTGCATTTGACATGAATTCATGACTAGAAAAACTACTTGAATCGTTCATTCACTTAATATGAATACATATACAAATATATGTATATTTGACTCACAGAAGTATTAGAGCATTCCATGACTGGAGAGCGATCCGTGATGATTCACAGAATTTCACCACCGTGCAAAACATACGTCTATACCCCGTTATAAGAAGTAGTCACTTTAAAAACTTATTAGAGACAACAAACAGTACATAACAGAAAAAGATGTCAAACTATCACACACTTGAATAAAATACCCTTTCCTAATACATAGTACACAACCCCCCTATCACAACCCGCTGACCCTTATATTAAAAAACTTGGAACTTTGAGTGAAAGCCATCAGTGATAGGTGGGCTTCTTAAATGAAATGACAGTTTCAAAACATAACATCTAATTAGAATGCTATAGTTTTTCACTTACACTATAAAACTAATAATGAATTTGACATTTGTTGTAATTTTAAACTGTAATTTTCTGCTGTGATTAGCACTGTATTACCCTTAAATGCATTTTTAAACTTATTATGAAAATAATAGTTCTTTTCCAATACTATTTGTCTACCTGAAATATTTTCTGAATACAATTTCACAAAGTACAGGTAATGAACCAACTATTAATTCCATACTTGAGAATTTGTGTAAAAGTTTATTATAAACAATGGATGAAGTAAACTCTGCTTACCTAAAGGGCACCTTAGCCTCACTAACAGCTATATCTACAAGAGATGGATCAAAGTCTAGTGTACACAACAGTTTGTGGTTTTCTAGCCACCATTTCTCCATGTAAGGTATTTTTTCCTCCACGCTTAAACTAGGATCTAACTCTACTTTATGGTAAGTTTCATTCAATGATGCACACCCTTTTATAAAGTACTCTGGCAGGCCTGGGCATTTCTGTTCAAATACACCTGTAAAAATTTAAATAGAAAATAGTAAAAGATATATAGACAGTATATAAACTCTTGTTAGATTGTTGTGGTTACTGAACGGAAAACAAGTAATATAAAATTTTTTTTAAAAAGTAAATTTCCACTGAGGTCAAGAAAGAAAAATTTTATCATTGTTTGCTTATTTCCAGTTTGTTTATATTATTTGTTTCATTCATTTTTAACCTTACAGCACTATTCATGATATTTTGTGACATCCTGGGATGCGCTGGAGTAAAGAAAGAACATATTCTTCATTGATCCTTGGATCCTCTTCATCTTCAGTTGCAACTTTCTCCTAACAACTTGTTCACAATTTGGCAATCGTCAACACATTTACATCAACCCAGGCCTTGCAATCCAATAAGCAACGTACTTTAAGTTAATGGCTTTCAAATTACCTTTATCATCAGCTTTTTCTAACAATATTGATAGTAGCTTACTTCTATAACTTTAAAAAAAAATGTTTCCATGACACCCTGGTCCATTTGTTGGGAAATGGGCGATGCATTTGGTGGTAGAAACATTACTTGGATGTTACCATTTTAAAGTTCTATAACTTTTAAAAAAAATGTTTCCATGACACCCTGGTCCTTATGTTGGGAAATGGGCGATGCATTTGGTGGTAGAAACATTACTTGGATGTTACCATTTTAAAGTTCCTTTCACTCGGGTGCGTTGTCTACAGTAATATAGCTTTTCTTGGAAGATTGTTTTTCAAGTATTTTTTTGTGGAAACGACAAATTCCTTAAAAAAAATCTTTGAAAATTGCGTTGCTCAAACATGCACTTTTTTTATTGTAATAATTTACTAGAAGAATATTTTTTGAAATTGCTTTGAATGCTTGTGAATATTTGATTTCCCAATCATTACGAGATCCATTAAATGGTTTGCTGATGCATTACTACAAGGTTGTGAAAACTGGAAGAAATAAAGATGTTGAAAAAAGAAGAGTGTAGCAATGGAGCACCTATCCTATCGGCTCTTTTCTCCTTTGAGAAAGAACACAGTTATAGCCATAAAGTTTGGGAGTCTACAGTCCAGTTAATGAAACCTTCGTCGCTATAAATCTAACCTAAATCTCGTGACTCCCGTCCGGGTGACTAGTGGTAGGTCAGAGGTGGGGGGCAAGGTACCATGACCCGTGGTACCAGTGTGTAAGAGTTATTGACCTTGCAGTAAGGCCTAGACTGCTCACAGGCCTGCCACTGGGATGAGATAAACTCCACCAGTGACAGCATTTCAATCGTTCTTCCGCAACAATTCGGCACCAGTAGAACCTTCCAAACAGCCAGGTTTCTGTACCTTTATACCTCATCTGATTAGTTCGGTCCAAGTAGTCCAATCGGACCTTTATCCACTTTCGGTTGGCCTTACCAAAGGGCCGGACCCCCAGACTAGGGACTTGGTCCTAGGGGAGCATAACCCACCCCGTTAGACCTTGAAAGCGTTTATAGCAGGGGAGCTAATTTTTCTATTTGGGCTGCAAGACTCTTACTAGGCAACAATTTTAAGTTACGGACTGTCTCATTACAGTTGTAAATTTGATCTCCAGTTAAGCTTGCTTTTTCAATAAAGAGTTGAAATCTTTTATATGAAATTCAATCATTTCTTCAAAGCTGACAATTTCTCTCCACAAATATTCAATTGGTGGATTCCATAACGGGTTTTTCCCAACACTTGTTTTCAAGGTACCCAACACTTGCTATGACTCTGCATCACCTTCATTGAACTCATTTAAGAAATGCAAAACTTTTTCCTGCAGGTGCTTTTTCCTAGAACTTTGGCTCTGAAATGGGTACAAAAGCATCACTTTTTTGTTGGTATTTACAATTTTTCATTGTTTTTCTCTCCTTTGATGCTATTTCAGTCACTCTTGAATAACACCATTTTTCTATTTCCAATCATCTCTTTTTCCAATCTCCTACTATTACTCGTCTGACACCATAGTCATCAGCAACCTTCTGCATTGACCTCTCCTGCATCGATTCTTTTTATTGCATTGATACCTTCTTTCGTCATTACCATAATAACATATCAGTCAATAAATCTATCAATAACAAAACGATAACAACAACTCCATACTGAACAACATAAAACACTAAAATAACTCCTACTCTTTAGAAATATTAACACTCCACAAAACTAACGGTGTCGGATATTCGAAGGTTGGATAAGCAAGACTTATATATATATATATATATATATATATATATATATATATATATATACACACATACATATATTTTTTTTCCAGGGCTCATATATTTAGTACATTCTGACAACTACATATACCTATTCAGTAATGTGCCATATTTTCACAAGTTATCAATATTTTGTAAACATTAAAATATAGTGGCAAAAGTTTTAAAGCTGTAAAATAAGTCTTAATTTAGTTGAATCCTAGTTTATAGTATTATAAAATAAACTTACAGAAACTGGACAATGTTGCTTCACCATCTACATGAGACTTTGTCAATGTTCTATCATAATCAGCAATTATTTGTAAGCGATCTTTACCCCCATCCACAAGTTTGTTCAGTTTTTCCAGCACAATCTCAGGGTTTTTTATTTTAACATGTTCCCTATTCAATTCTGTTATCTGAAATAAATATGCAAAATATATATTGTTGACACTTCAGTTGGTAGTGGAGTATTCTAGTGGTACTACTGTACCGAAAGGAAATTAAATTTGTTGCCATTAACAGTTAAGATTGTTATGATCTTAAAAGGTCACATAATTTTCTTTCTACTCTCACTGGGAAAATAGTACAGCTTCACTTGTCTAGCCCTTCTGGGTTAGTATTAAAAATAAATTATCTTTATATATTAAATTATCTTTACACACACACACACACACCCCATCAAAAACAACCACATACTCCCCACATTAGAAATAATATATCTAATAAAAAGAAGTACAAAAAGGCCTCAAAATGACAATCTGGGAACTGCTACAAATTTATAAACACAAAAATAATATGATAAACGAATAAATAAAAATAAAATTAAAATTATTCAACTTAATATACAAAATTAACCCCAATAGAAACTAAAACTTTCCCACAGTGCAGTGAATCCGAAAATAAAATTATACCAAGTTACAACGGAAATTCCACACACCTGGCAACTAACTGTAGGAAGCTCTTAGTCTCAGTTATTGCTCGAAAATGAGGACATGAAATTAGTCATTTAAAGTCGATTCACATATATTTACAAAGTAAGATTCTTGTTTAAGTACATTATAACATTATAGTGTAAGAAAACAGTGTTGGAAAGTTATATATATATATATATATATATATATATATATATATATAAAGTAACAGTGGGAATTGTAACCCGCACAACCACAACTGTTAACAAGATACCGCCCGACCACTGGAGTCATAAGAAAGTTTGTTGAAAAAAATTAAATGGTCTAACTATACAAGAAAATGAGATAAACAAAAATAAAATGAAGTCAATGATAAGAAATTTCCAAATAAGGGCAGAAATATGTCTCGTCATAGAATTTCATGGTATAAAATTTAAGACTTGCATAACCAATATTATGCACAATTTGTTCAGAGCTTAATACAAAATTGATTGGAGTCAATATAAAAAAATGAACACATGAAATTATTTAACTAACCTTAAAATAAATTAAATGAAGGAAAATAAAAACCTACTTTAGTAACAAGTTCAAGTACATAGATATCAATTTGTGAATTTACACATGAATTACTCCTAGATATAAATACCTATCTCGTGTAATTAAAGTATTCTAAATATTTATTTAAAATGCCCAGACATTAATTAAAAGTCATTTATCTTATTTAAAACTTTAGGATGTTAATTACAAGTTACTATAATAAAACAATTACTTTTTAATACTTACATGTTCCAACTTAATTTTGTTTTCTTTCATCTTGTCACAGACTTACTTAAAGTCTGAAACAAATAAGACATACAAATTATTAGTAAAATAAATAAAACTATTTTAAAAGTGAAGAACAAACATTGGTAAACAAGATTTATATGGCTTTGACTCTTGAATAGGTAGCAATGAAATACTAACAAGAAAGCAATTCTCACTGTTACTGAACCGAACCCAAACAGATTATTTCCTTACAAGTGCATGAATGGATCAGGGCCCTCTCAATAATTGATTTGAAAAGTACCAAACACTTCTTTTATTTAAATTGTTAATCTGAAGAGAATATTATGACTATTACTATCTGATAATAAAATTAAAAAGTGACTTGCAGGTTTGAACATATTACTATCCTAATCTAGGGTTTAGAAACTCAAAGTTCAGGGTCATATCCCTAAAGCAGGGCTTACACTAAAATCATGAAGAAGTGCCTACCTGCTACCCCCGAACTAATAAGTGTTTTCAAAAATACGATTTTAGGTAAAATAAATCAGGTTATTTGGTTTACAATTACTTCATATTAAAATATCTTTTCTTAATATTCACAAATTTCATTTCGTAAAGTTAATAACATCTTTATTTGAATGATGTTAAAATAATAATGTAGATTTTAATCAAAATATAAACCTATAAATAAAATAGTTCTAACCTCTAAGTCAAAATGCTATTACTGGAGCAAAATTAATACACATTTTTCTTCCTCTGATATTTACCTTCATACCCAATAGCTCTTGGTTAGTAGTAAAATTTGAAATATTTTTTTGCTTTAGAATGTGGTTACAAATACAATTGTGTTGGTATTTATTTCTCGTTCCTATGTGTTCGATTTTCGTAAAAAAATTTATACCGAGTGATGAAGAAAGTCAATAGGAATATAAAATTATAAAAACTTTTGCTAATGCGCCAAAAATTAAAAATTTTGGAAAATACCAGTTCCTCCTACCTTTGACGGCACACTAAAAGATTGCAAATTCTACATTTTAGCTGTATTTTTTTGATGTTGTAACTCGCAAAATGCCTGAAAATGTAATTAAACTTGCCAATGACTCTAAAAAATTACAAATTTTGAAAATAATTAAATTAAATACATTAATTTAATATGCTTTGTGTGGTGTGTAAGTTCTATTGTTTTTAGGTGATAGAAATAAAAGGTATGTAAATGTTCAATGCAATATTTTGTGTTGTGTGTGGAATAGGGTCTGAAGTGTTTGTTTTGTCTTTTAGAGTAATTTTGCAACTTATTATCACCAAAAAATAAAGTAATGTGTGTGATTTTTATAATTCTATAAGGTTTGTGTGCCGGGTGAAACGAAGAGCTGTAGTGCTTTACTTAAGTTGATTTTCTTTTTGAAATTTGTTGGAGTCAACAGCAAGTTTAAATACATTTCAATGCACTTTGTGAGTTATTGTGTCAAAAAAAAATAAAGCCAACATGTTAAATTAGTAACGTTTTACATGTGCTGTGGTGGAGGGAATTCATATTTTCCAAATATTTTAATTTTTGAGGGATGAGCGAGAGTTTTTATAATTTTGTTCATATCCCTGATGACTTTCTGCGTCGCCCGATGATTATTGGTACGTTTACGTTTATGTTTTTTGGTAATTATTAAAATCAGCAAAATTTTTTTTTCCTGATCAATTTGACCTAGCTGAATACGAATCTGAAGCTATTTTTAATGGCAAACACATATTATCTAAGAAAACCAGGTCAGGTCAGGTAAGGCTAGGTTATTTTTTTAAAATGTGCTTGCAGTAAAAAAACTTTAGATTCATGTTCAACAAAGTCAAATTGATCAGGAAAAAATATTTTGCCGATCGGAGTGGTCGTCAATCTTAATAATTACAATAATTTTGATAAAATCAAACATGTGGGAACAGGAAATAGATACCATTGTTTTTTTCTGACAAAAAGACTATACATGGTTGTCTTTGCCGTTACAAGTGAATTTGGCAGCATATGTAATTCATGAAAGATGGTAATTGTGAGCTTGGCACCACATATAATACTTGTAACATGCCAATTTTTCAAACCTGGCAGCATATGTAATTTGTATAAGGTATAGTCTTATGGACTTTGCAAATTTAATGTTTGTAAGGTGATAGATAGACTTGTGAACTTAAAGCGCATGTAATGGTTATAACGTGATAGTCTTTTAAACATGGCAGCATATGCAATGCTTGTAAGGTGATAGTATTGTGAACTTGGTAGCAAACGTAATGCTTGTAAGGTGATAGAATTGTAAACGGTTGAAATGCAGTAGCTCGGCACCATACGATATTTTGGAGATAGACTTGTGAACTTAAAGCGCATGTAATGGTTATAACGTGATAGTCTTTTAAACATGGCAGCATATGCAATGCTTGTAAGGTGATAGTATTGTGAACTTGGTAGCAAACGTAATGCTTGTAAGGTGATAGAATTGTAAACGGTTGAAATGCAGTAGCTCGGCACCATACGATATTTTGGGAAATTGTTCAAAACCACCAAATTAGACGATATCCACAAGAATTTTTTTTTTAATTGAAGTAGGAAAGTTACTTTTTTCCAATTTAAAGTAGGGTAATAAATTCAGCGCGGATGTAGAAGTTGTGAATAGGCGCGGAGTGATACTTACGTTACAGTGCTGCGCATAAGGTTGTATGCATTGTCCGCGGTACGTCACGCAACCTTACGTGTGTAGATATTTGAGAAACAACTTCTCCAGTTAGGATAGATTTGGTTTTAAATTTATACAATACTGTATACCTATATTAAAATATACCAAAAAAGTGTCAAGTCAGGTTAGATTTGGTTTTAATTTTATACACTGAAATACAGTTGTAACATCACGAAGCATTTGTATCACTCCGCGCCTATTCACAACTTCTACATCCGCGCTGAATTTTTTACGCTACTTTAAATTGAAAAAAAGTAACTTTCCAAGGTCAATTAAAAAAAAAAATTCTTGTGGATATCGTTCTATTTGGTGGTGTTGAACCATTTCCCAAAATATCGTATGGCGCCGAGCTTCTGCATTTTTACCTTGTAAACTATAGTACCTCATGTTTGTAGCAATGCTTATTAGATGAAACTATTGTAAAAGCATAGGCAATCCCTGTAAGTTATCAGTCTAGTAAACTTGGTAGCTCACTTGACAATACAATACAGGATCACCCAAAACTGATAAACTAATCAACACATTTTGTAAATGTATATATAATTACAGAATGTCCCACTCCATACAACACCCTCAACAGCATACACTTTTTGACATAACCCCATAATACTCTTAAAAAATACACCTAATATCCCTATCCTACCACACCCTAACCTAAAACAATCAAGAGGTCAGTAGGCCCAGAGTTGACAATGGGACATCAACAATGAGACAATATATCTTGAAAGGATCGTCCTCAATAATAAAAAAAGTAAGTGTTACTATAGACAAATGTAACATTTTCCGAAATAGCGTAGGTGTCCGCGCTTGTGAATAACTATTTGTAAAAATGAACAAATTTAAGGTGATGCAATATTTGCACTTGTTATTACTCAGTATTCCTTATAAAATATAAAAATGATTATAAAGCGGATGTGTAAACAAAACAATGAAAAATACCTAAAAGGAAAGTTAATACCTAATTATTCGTTTTAGTTAAGTATAATTAATAGTCATAACGTAATTGCTTATAGATCAATAGCTAATAATAATGTTTACTTTCTCACATATCGAAAAATAATACGCGCGAATAAATAACAATACCTGGTTTAATTTTTCGTTCTAAATCACCGATAAAAGTAATTTTTGAAATATCTAATAGGGTTTAAAATAGAACTTATGAAAGAATTTATTACTAAAAATACCTCACTAGAAAAATCCACAATATTTTTACATATAATCAGGTAAGATCAATAATTAAATTCATCAATAGTCACAGATTAATTTAAAAAACGACTAAAATAGTGATAATCTTCTCCATATTAAATTACTTCAGATACAAATTGAAACTTTTTCTTAATTTTTCATTTTTAAAAATTTAAAATAACGACACCAAATTAAAATATTAACAACCCATGTAAAATACTTTAAGAGTTGTCATATAGGGGCGCTAAAGTGCAATATGAATAGAAATAATATTTATAAGGCCTTGGTACTGAATGTCATATTTTTAATATAGGCATTGTGATAAGAGAAAATAGAATTTTTCATTCTCATACTTTAGGCTTATCGTTTTGTCCAAGCGCCAGATATTGTTTTGTACTATAAATATCTTTTGATAAATATTTTACTTGGCTGTACAATCAGTTAATCAGTTGCTTTAAAGGTTCGTATGTACTCGGCAGTCCCAGCGTTAGTTACGACACTGGTTATTATTGCTTTAATTTTCTATGAAAACAAAGAATTATTGTTTGTTTATTTTATACTTCATGAGTATAATTAAAGATTACTCTTTGATATTATCGAAAACCTACCTATAAAATCGTCATCGCTTGACCCAACATCTCCAAGCAGAAGACACTGATGAAGATCGGCACATAGTGATCGAAAACGTTTTATCTCAGTAAGTTTGAACAAATTTACAAAATTAAAAGTTTGGATAGTCATAAACTGTTATTTAAGTGATTAATATAACTAAAGAATATTAAAAAGAGGCAAAGTACTTCTGTTATTTAAGGCAGTGTATAAAGATTTAATATGCAATATAAAACATTGAATAAAAATAAAAAAGGAAATAATGTAATCAGCATATTCAATTAACATATATAATCCGGTTAGTTAGAAAAAACTCTAGGCTGCCAGCTGAAAAAACTTGCTGAGCTGAACTTGCTTATGGACACTCTTAAATACACTTTTCAACTGATTGACCACCTAGCTGAAGCAGTCGGTGTAACCAAAGTAGATATAGAAATAACACAAATTGTCTACTACACTACATTAAACTCAAATACAGAAACTACATGCATAGAGGTAAAGTGAGTATTATCATGAACCAACTTCAGGAGGCTTCTAGGTCAGACACCATAACCAACATAACACTCAAAAACCTAATGGATAAAATGACCACTTATTTCACAAACAACATCTATGCTATGCTCTGGACACAAGGTATCTCAGATCCTTGAAAGGAGGCCGAGATCTTAGTTTTTCCCAAATGAAGCAAAAACCTCATCAAACCTGATGCATAACATAGGAATAAGTTTGTTAAATAAGATGGGCAAGCTGGCCTATTTGTATAAAATCTTGCTCAATAGTATCAACAAGAATACACACTACTGAGGCCAAATAAATTTTGCTTCAGGACAAAACATTCAGCCACACACCAGCTGAAGGGAGTATAGAGCATGCAACCAGGTTTAACAAAAACTGTTTGACAGGGGTTGTCTACCAGAACATACAAGACCTCGTAGAAGAGACTTTTAACCTGGCCTAGCACAATGGCCTTGTTATGTACTATTCTGTTATGTAAAATTAATGTTAAAGTTACAAATGCTTCCGAGAGGAGGATGACTCTTATTGGCTGATCTATGGCCTGTACAAAATTTGGACGTCAAGGCCAGACATCGATCGATTGACATCTCTCCTGTTACACTCTGCGTGACATTGTTTTCATGAATTCGGTGCAAGACTCATATATAACAGCATCCCTCCTGTGATGTTTGCATGACACAGTTTTCTTTAGTTTTTCTCCCGCCGTGTGGTGAAGACATTATTGGACGAACAGACAGATTATGTTGTGTAGTTATTAGCATACAAGGTGTGTAAAGCAAGTAATGAGACTGATTATATAAATTCTTTTTATTCAAATAAAATTTCAATTCTATATTGTCACCCTCAAAATAACTTCCTTTTGAAGCCACACAGCGCTGGAGACGGTTCTTCCACTCCTCATAGCAGTGCTGGAACTCTAATACTGGAATAGCTTTCAGCTGGTCGGTTACAGCCATTTGAATGCTTTCAATTGTCCCAAAATGAGTTCCCTTGAGATGAAATTTCAACTTCGGGAAGAGGAAAAAATCACATGGACTTAAGTCAGGCGAATATGGAGGCTGAGGAGCCACAGGAATGTTTTTACTGGCCAAAAACTTGATGTCCTTTTGGTCTTGCGAAAGGTTTTTTGGAACCATTTTTGTGCAGATTTTTCTCATCTCCAATTCATTAATCAAAATCTGATGAACACGGGTGTGAGTCAAATTTAACTCTTCCCCGATCATTCTGACAGTCAACCGACGATCTGAACGCACAAGATCCCGGATTCCGTCGACATTTTCATGGGTTCTTGAAGATGAAGGTCTTTCGCTTTGTGGTTCATCTTCAATCAATTCTCTTCCTTCTGAAAATGCCTTAAACCACCAAAAAACCTGGGCTCTCGACAAAACACTATCTCCATAGGCTTTCTGAAGCTTATCAAGAGTTTCCGTTGCACTTTGCCCAAGCCTGAAGCAAAACCTGATAGCACACCGTTGTTTGAAACTGATGTGACTCATTTTTAAAACATACTAAAAAAACCTTTCTCATAACAAAATTCACTACGTACTGCGCAATAACTCTAGATTCTTCAAACTTGCACTGGATGTGTATCTGATGTTTATATTCCCTACCCCGCATCTCCAGTATTGCCAGATGGAACACTAGAAAATCGGTCTCATTACTTAATTTACACCTCATATAAGAGTGACTATTTTGATTTATATGAAAACTCATGTCTTTTAGTTAGGTATTGTGTATTGTGCAAACTGGTTGCACCCAAAACTCGTTGACATCCATCTAGAAGACCATAGTGAACAGGACATTTCAAGGATCAGGTATGTGCATTTTTATGTTTACCATTTATTGTGTATTGTAAACCCTATATGGCATCATTTGTGTTTTACCGCTACCGGAAATTTAGTATGAATTTATCTCAATGGTCCTCTGGAAAATCTAATTGAATAATACATTATGATACATTTTTTTGGTAAAGAAACTACGACAGTATGACTTTTCAGATGAGCATATGCATTTTGTTTGGTTCTACCTGTTCCATGTTTAGGGTTGATGTAGAGCAAACACAAACTACACTGTGAACCATACTGACTCAAATATTGGGTCTGTACTATTCATTATCTACATCAACAATATACTGACAATAACCAATACACCCTTACAGATATTTGCAGATATCATCATATTATTTACACAACCATTGAAATCACATTTAGTGTACAAAAATACAAGAATGCCTGACAATAATAGAATCCAGTCGGAACTGCTATAAAGTTAAGGTGATATGACCAAGTGAAAGGCACTCATGCTCTATAACTTGATACACCACTAAAACTATTAGAGATGGATCACTGAAAGAATCAGGTCAAGTACCTGGAAGTCATACCTGACAGTCACTTGATACGAGCCCCAAAGTTGAAAGGAAACAACAATCAGCCTAGCACAAGTATATCCTATGCTTATAGAACAAGCTTGCTTTCACTACAGATTGCTACTACAATGCACATGACCATGTTGCACAGAATATAGACTTATGGGGCCATTCAGACAATTCATGCACTCACAAACTTCAGTTGTTCCACAGGGCTATGCACATACAATACCACACTCATATTCTCACTGGGTATATAGGCTACCACCTCCCTCAACTACAAGCATAAACAGCCGCTGTCCTTACTGATAAACAAACTTTATCCCTAATATTGTAAATACAACATAAATACTATTAACAACACTGCATCACAGTTCCTTTTCCAGATGCAGAGACATAACTTGAGGATTGCACCAGCCCTAGGAAACACTAATTTTTATTTTGCAAACCAATTCAAGTTTCAAGTACAGAGAAGAAAAGTGTATACCACTCCCACCAATATACTCACTAACATAGTATTTATAAGGTAAGATATAACTTCTCCCTTAGGATAAGTATCTCAGGCTCCAGGGTTTTGTATGATCTATCCAAAGTTTTTACCTGACAGGATTTTTTTGTTGGTTTTTTTAAATCTTGATCTTAGCACAACACTTACAATGCTGTTTCATTCCACTAACTCCTGATTTATCAGGAATTGTTCTATAAGTTATTAAAGGTCAATGACATCGATATACAGTTGATACACCTGTTCATCACATTATGCTCTGCCACAGTTGTTAATTTTAGTTTATGTATTTCATTAGGTTTAAATTTATATTTTGTAAGTGAAAGTGTTAGTTAAAATATGTATCTAAATACTTGTAAATATTTACGAACTTGCTTATAGAAGCACTTACTTATATTTGTTAAGGACGGCCGTTTCGGGAGATGTGTCCCATTGTCAACTCAGAATGTAACTGATCTTAAGGTTTACGTAGGTTAGGGTATTAAGGTGGGGGTGGGATATTATGATGATGTGGTGTATTTTGTGATTATTAGGAGTTATGATGTCAAAAAGTGTGTGTGAGTTGTAATGTAGTTGATTATTGAGTATGTGTGTAGGGTGTAGTTTGGAGTGTCTGTATATTTCATATTGTTCGGTTGTGTAGCGTCGGTTATTTCTGTGTTGTTTATGAAGAATTTGTAGATTAGATGTTATGTCTATGTAGTCATGTTTTGTGGAGTTGAGATGATCAGCGAAGTTTGATTGTATTTATTGTTCGTTAGTGCTTTTATATGTTCTTGGTAACGTGTGTAGATGGACTTCCCTGTCTGGCCTATGTAAAAACTGGGGCACGAAGTGCAAGTTAATTTGTAAACTCCAGTGGCGTTGTAAATGTCATCAATTTTGTTGTTGGGTTTTAATTGTTTATTGAGAGTGTTGTGTGTGGAGTAAGCTATTTTGTAGATATATTTTCGAAGTGTGTTGGTTAGATTGTGGGTTTTGGATGATCTGTATAGTATTGATAAGTATTTTATGGTATTGTCCTGTTGTGTGTTTGTATTTGGGTTATTAGGTTTATTTTTTAGGCGGTTGTATAATTTGTCAATCATTGTTGGGTTGTGTCCGTTAGTTTGTGCGATATGGTTTATGGTGTTTAACTCCTGGTAGTGTTCTTCTTTGTCTAACGGTGTTGTAAGCGGCTAGTTTATATTGGTGTGGGTGGTTTGAGGAGCTGCGAATGGTCGTATTGGTACTAGTGGGTTTTCGGTATATGTTGAATTTATGTGTGTACCCTAACCTACGTAAACCTTGATATCAGTTACGATCTGAGTTGAAAAGGAGACACATCTCCCGAAACTGCTGTCCTCAACAAATATAAGTAAGTTCTACTATAGGCAAGTTTATAAACATTTAAAAGTGTTTACATTTAAAAGGATTATATTTTTCATTCCTGATGATGTTGGTACTGTTTACCAACAAAAAGCTTTGAATATAAATAAATAATATTCTTGTATTTGAATAACCTATGTTGTTTTAAATTATTAAACAAGAAAACATATTTTATATATAATAATAATAATTATTATTATTATTAACACTTATGAATTAATTAGAAATGCAGGACTGTCAAAGTTAATAATATTCACACCTATGGCCATAAGTTTGCAAGGGTGTGGGACAAACCTCATGAAATGCCTTTTGATTTAATTAATTAATTTATATATTAATATTTTAATCTTCTATCTATTTTTCTGTGTATTAACAAGTTATGTAACAACTTTTTGCTGTTGAATTTATTTACTTTGAAAAGTTAATAATCTTTAACAATATTGAGGCAGAGGCCAATGTATAAAATGGAAATTTCATGTAAAAAGCTAGATAGAGCATGGAAGAACTGGTTCAATAATATTTTATGGATGAACCACCAAGATTTTATGATAAAATTATATTTTTCACATGTATAATTTTGTATCGTTACTTTAATGATATAAATACTTAAAATTTTATATTGTTACTTTAAAGATATAAATACTTCGAATTAAAGAAATAAAAATTACTGCAAAACTTCCAATAATATACTGTGTAGTGAAACAGATGTAAGTAGGGCAGTTATATCAATGGTGCTGCAACACACAGCGTCAAAGTACAAACAAAGTTAACACATTCGAACAGAACCAAATAATTATACATTCCAATTGTAACAGTGTACATTTTGACAGTATTCTGGTTCAAGAATGAATTAATTAAATGTTTTTTTTTATATACATCTCATTTTTCAGAAACTATTGTGAAAGTCTTCTTTGCTAAGAATTATAATTTCTTCTGCATTATAAATTAAACATATAAATGAAATAGTGTATAATAAAAAGTTTTAAATATCAAGAGACTAGGAAAGAAACAGGATTGTAACTGTATATGATCATTGAGATGAAATTGTTTTAAACATATCTTTAAGCAGTTATTGTGAATAATTTTTCAAATTTTATTTATTTATTATTATTTTCAAATGAATCGGTCACACCTTGGTTGGGTGCTAACATTCCCAAACAACCTCTACTTATGATTTGGGAAACGCTGCAGTTCAATCACAACATGACCACACAAAATAACTTAAATAAGGGCGAAAATTTAATTAAGATTGTATAATAATCTGACTGGAATGCAAGTTGATCTATATGTTTTTATTAACACGTTCAGCACGGCTAGCGTACCAGCTCTGGGTTCCCTTACGAGACACTGAGAGTGTGCTGGTATGCTCCCCGCTTCCTTTCTGAGAGATGGGAGTGCACTGGCATGCTCACTCCCAGTTTAATTCAAATTTCAGTAGTGTCGATATGTGTTTGTATAAAAGTTTGATTTTTACGTCAGCGCTTCAGAAGAGCTTGGAGAACATAGCCTGAGTCATTTTTAAATCCGACCATCCCAGGTTAACTTTTGATGCTTCAACTGAAACAGTGCTTCAGGGAGTTTTATGAACAGATTTAATTTGGTTCAACTTTTATATTTTAATGTTTTTTTTAGTTTGAACTACTTAACGCTGCAAAATATCCGGTAAAAACAACGATCATAAAAATAAACTAAGCTTTCTGAACTAACGCAAGAATAAACGATAACTGTCCTATTAGAGTGAATGAACCAACTCGAGGTGGGAACAGACTATTGTAAATATGAGTCATTGACCCCGGAAACTTAATGTGTCATCATAAGATTGTAGTAAACAAATGTTAGCTAATCTCGGCTATAAATAGTCATGGACGTGACATATGCATTATCTATGTCTGCGTTTACATTATTGATCTCTATCGCTTTGTGAAACAGATGACATAAACAGAAACAAACATTCAGAGTTAAAAATTGAGTTTTAATTTTAGTAAGTAGTATATTTTAGTAGTAAGTACTTTAGATTTTTATGTAAATTATCTTTTTTCTGTCTCTTTTATTGTCTTTTATTATTTGGCATACAGTATTTTATCATTTGTATTTCTTTTTTCTAATTGTGACCTGATAAATAAAACAATATTTTAACATCTTATACATTGTTTTGATGTTCTCAATAAACCTGTAAAGTTAGAAATAAAATTATTGAGATCAAACAATGGGCACAATAATAAGATGCTACAACTAACTATGCAACCCGCATAGCATTCCACTGCTGTCAGAGGTGGAAGTTAACGAAAAAACATATAGCAGTTTTATGATATCACCAATATCGCCGCCGTGCTGAATGTGTTAATAAACAATGTTACTTTGGAATAGTTGATAATTCAGATATGACTATGGTTGTGTTTGGCTAGTATGGAGAGTGAGATCCTAGCTTGCAGCAGATGGCGTGGTTGATGGTACATGGCTAACCGTAAAAGGCAGTTTTTTCATGCTAGCAGGTGTGTTACTGACACGAAAATAGATTTAAACAATCTTTGAAGCTTGTTGTCTGTCGTGTCGAAATTTGAGCTCAATTACTGCAGAAGGTTTTCAGTTTTTGAAGTGTACACAAACCAACATAACATTTTTACTCATAAAGAAGATTATTATTAGGTTAGATTATTATTGTTATTAGTAGATTTGTGATTGTTTTAATAACTAAATAAATAAGAATTGGAATGTTCTAGAATAACAAATTTTTATTTATTAACTAATTAAGTTTCATACACTATACAAGATGAGATAAAAAAATTAATACAATATGTTACACAACTCAACTATTTGGGTAAGTTTACTGAGTCTCTTTCTCCAGGTAACAATCAAGTTAAAGTTACAATATACAACGTGATTAGTGAAATATTAAGTAGATCATAGGCTTAGCTGAAAAGATATATTACGCATATATATAAAAAGAAACTCTTACACTAACTAAATTCTTAAAACTAACATACACAAATATACTTACTTATGATATAGGATAAAAAAATTCTTTTTAATCTATTACAAATCTATGCTACTTAGAAACTAAAGTCCACTCAAAGTCTCTTCATGGTACCTAATATTTAACAAGTCCCCTAAGATAATATATTTAACAAAGTTCATATTCATACATATTGGTTGAAATTAAATTCCAGAACCTTTATTATTTAGAGAGACTAATAAAATTTATGCTTGTTGAAAATAATTAATCAAATAATTAGATTTTGTTTCACCCAATTGAATGATGGACATATTTGGTTCTGGTAGGCTCTTTACATACACAAGTTTTTTTCATTTTTTTTACTTGGGCAAAGTTTCTTTAAATAATTGAACAAAAATATATATTTGTCTTCACTTTCAATTACTCTACACTTTTGATTTATGAAATAGTTTTCTTTCTTACTTAAATTCTGCTCTCAAGCAGCAGAATCAGGAAGAAGTTAATATATAGTACACTGAGTTTTATAGAGTACTGAGTTCACTAGGTTTTTACAAATCTACAAAGTTTAAAGTTCGGATAGTTATAAACTAATGTTAAAGTGATTAATCAGAGCTTTGTTAATTTATTGCAACTTATTATACTGTAAATCAGAATTAATCAATATAGTTTTGTAGCCTTGGTTTATTGAGTTATTTTATTTAAAAAAGAATATAGAAAGTAATATGGTTAATTAATATTTTAATTCATTATTCATCATTATTATATGACTAGAGGTTTCTATATTTAGAAGTTCCTAATTACTATTGTTAATTTGAACACACTTTTTCTACATCAAGGGGATTGGAAGCATGGTTGAGATCACAGATGACAAAGGAGTGACTGAATGATCGTGCACATAATTTATATTCATCACATTATTAAGGAGAATATTGATGATGGCATTGATATATTTGCCAAATCAAAATAAATAGATTTTGTTTTAATCTTGATTTAAATGTAATATTTTATTATTTATAAAAAACTTGTTGAAACAAAACATTTTCTGTCACACTCAGTTATTTTAGTCATGTCTCAGAAGGACTGAGGAAGATCGGCTACTAGAATAGAAAACATTTTGTCTCAGTAGTTTTTTGATAAATTTATTAATACTATAAGTTAAACTAGTATATTTAGTTTAATAAAAATGTTAAAGATTCATTGGTCATCAAAAAATTTAGCATATATTTTAAGCATTGTTTTCAATCTCTGTTTTTCTATGTATTCACTGAGACAGAAGTTACTGTACTATTCTTTCTGTAAAATCACAAATTGACACCATTCTCATTCTAAACCATTAGAGAATTCCAGGATAAAACTCAGGATAAATATATTTCCAAGATATATTGTTCAAAGTCTGTCTATTGTTCTATTTTTTATTCTTTCCTATTCTCTCTGGGTTATATAACTACTACTTTAATCTTCTACCTTTAGTGATAAAAATACATATACTTTAAACCCTTATTGTCTAAGGTGTTTAGATGATGTTTGAACAAATAATAAACATTTTGTACATTTCAGCATTAATATGACATTCTATTTACTTCTTGTCCTTTATGTGGCCAGACATAATAATTTCCACTCTAAGATGATTATGATGTGAGGAAAACCTAAATATACATTTAAAACATTAGAACAGAATATTGCATATGAACATATTAATATTTAAAATATTTTACATTTTCCTTATAATGAAGTGAATATATTAAAATACAATAAATGGAGTGTTTCATTTAAAAAATCACTAGTATTTTTAAAATTAATTTAATCTTTAATATAGTGAATTAATTTTTAAATTATGATAAATTCTCTATTGTCTTGAGTAGAGAGCTGGCACCTTCTTCACATGTGATCATGTTCTTGTAAAACCCTTAATAAGAGTGATATATTCCCTTATTTAAACCCGTATATACCTAATGATCTTTACACTTGTTTCATCAGGGATGGTAACCTACAAATATTTTTCATTGGTACTTCTTTAAGTCTATGAAGCATAGATCTAAAGGTAACGTGTTTGTGTTGGATAGGGCAGTTTGAGGTGTTGTGGATAAGTGTGTCTGTTGTTGTTGGTTTCCTGTAAATGTTGAAGCTGTGTTTTTGTGTGTGGCTTTTTGCTATGGTGAGGTAAGGAAGTTTAGGGATTGGTTGGTTTCAACTCTGAGGTGAACTGGAGTTTTGGGTGTATTTTATTAGTGTAGGTGAGGAGTTTTTTGCATTGTCGGGTGTTGTCTTTGTATAGCGTTACGATATCATCGAAGTATCTGTGCCAGTAAATGATTTTGTGTGCATGTGTATTGTTTGAGAGTATTTTGGTGTTTTCTATATGTTGTAGGAAAATTTCGCCTAGAATACTGCTGATAGCTCTTGCCATGGACAGACCATCTGGTTGTGATTAAAAATGTGAGTTGTGGGTGAAATAGTTTTGTTTGGTGATAGTTTGAAGGATGTTTAGGATTTTGGTGACATGGGTTTTTGGTATGTTGTTCTTCATTAATTGGTTCTTTAGGATGTTGAGGGTGTCGGATATGGGTATGTTGGTGTACATATTTGTTATGTCGAGTGATAGTAGTGTTGAATTGTGTGGTTTGTTTATGTCTTTTATTTTATTTATGAGGTTTGTTCTGTTTTTTATGTGTGCGTCTGAGTTCAAGTTAATAGATGGTCTGACTATTCTGTCCATGTTTAATTTCTGGAAATCGTTACCTGGTAATTGAAATGTAAATAAGGAGCTGGTGTATTTAATTAATAATGCTGTTTTCCACTCCCTAAATGTGCTTGAAGATTTTGCAAATTATAAAAGAATCAATTTTACAAGACAATAATGTAAAATGTATTACATTACATTATAAAATATTTATAAAATACCTTACTGTATATGCATGTAATTTGTTTTGCTAATCTTGACCGCAGTAGCGTTTAACTGCTAATAATTATAACTTTTATAAATCCACTAAGCCTAAGTTAATTAATTATTCAAATTAGAGTGTTTAATGTGTGTGCTTGGGGCAGTGACACATTACCTGAAAACAGCTGAAACGGTCATTGTAGCCACAAAAAACTGGACTGTTTTTGACTAAAAAGGTATTTCCCAACTTTCATAATTCAAATTTTTCCATTAATCCCTTCAGCTTAGAACTATCCAAGAGCTACTGTAGTACTTAAAATATTGCTAGTTGTTTTTTAATGTTGATAAGTTGTTTTAAAAAAGTAAATTTCATTATTTCATTCTCTCTTATATTAATAATAAAACATTTTAACTCTCATTCCTAGAACATGAGGTTTCATGATTGTTTCAAATAAGTTAATAATTATTAAATGTAAAACATTTTATTACCTACTATTTTGTATCATGGTTTTTAAAATTTGTGGACTATTTTGTTTTATGTTCTGTTTATGTATGGTATTGTGAAGTATTTTTTCCCGCTCTGTAGTGTTAATTTTAGTGTTTTTTTGTATATTGTGCCATAGTTTGTCTATTATTGTGGTGTTATATCCATTTGTGTATGCTAAATATTTAATGGTGTCTAGTTCTGTGTTCATTCTTCTTTATGTTTATGGAACATGGATCTAAAAGTAACGTGTTTTTGTTGGATAGGATGGTTTGAGATGTGGATAAGTGTGTCTGTCGTTATGGGTTTCCTGTAAATGTTGAAGCTGTGTTTTTGTGTGTGGCTTTTTGTTATGATTAGGTCGAGGAAGTTTAGGAATTGGTTGATTTCAATTTCTGAAGTGAAGAGGAGTTTTGGGTGTATTTTATTAGTGTAGGTGAGGAATTTTTCGCATTGACAGGACTTGCCTCTGTATAGTGTTATGATATCATCGACGTATCTGTGCCAGTAAATAATTTTGTGTGCGTGTGTATTGTTTGTGAGTATCTTGGTGTTTTCTATGTGTTGTAGAAATATTTTGCTTAGGACACTAATGATAGGACTTCCCATGGGTAGGTTGTGAATAGAAGTTTGAGTTGTGGGTGAAATAGTTTTTTAGGTGATGATTTGGAGGATGTTTATGATTTAGGTGACATGGGTTTTAGGTATGTTGTTCTGTATTAATTGTTTTTTAATGTCGGTAAGTTGTTTTAAAGAAGTAAATCTCATTATTTGATTTTCTTTCATATTAATAATAAAACATTTTAACTCTCATTCCTAGGTTTCATGTTTGTTTCAAATAAGTTACTAATTATTAAATGTAAAACATTTTATCACCTACTTGTCAAGATACTTCTATTAAATAAGGAGGCAGCAGAGTATAGTCATAGAAAATACACAGCTTCTATTAGGATAGCGCTCTAATGATTAACTTACTTTAGTGGCATAATTGTAAACGGCATTGCTCTCTTCTAATTCTATCATCACACAGTTCTTCCGGCAATGACCTGGCATGATCAACAGCTCTTGTCCTTTGCCTATAAGCTTCAATTCCACATGTGGCCGTGCAGTGGGACCAAGGCGACCAATTCATGTATACACACCCTGTTGCAAAATGTATAGATTTATAGAATATTTACAAATTGAAAACAAACTATTTTAAATTAGTGGTCAGATTGAATATTAATCGTGAAAGATTATGTTATTATTTGAAAGAAATGTTTAACACAATAAATCCTATCCCAGAGTATAAAATTCACTGACTTAAACTAAATCCGACCATAGCCATATATATCAAATGTGCCAAAATAAACAGTACTGAAACTGAATCAGCTGTAGTTGTTTTTTGATTAGCTCTGTCGATTTTTGATTGTTGCCGCGTATTCGTGTTGACGTTTGGAGTTAGTTTTTGCTGACATGGTTCTAAATACTCCAGAGAAAACTGTTATTATAGAGAATTATTTTTGCTCATTTGGATTTGGACATACAGGAGGGCCAAATTTGGTACACATTGCATTATGTTTTCAGGAACAATTCCACAAAAACCTGCCTAGTAACGCTGTGATTATTAGTGTTGTTGAAAATCTACTAACCTCTATCATCCAAATACAAGAAAAATAATCATGTGTATAACGAGCATTAAACCCCTCTTCACCAAAATGATGCAAAACCTTCTAGTACGAGTGATGCCTCAAATTGAACAGAGGTCATATAGAACATGTTTATACCCGAGTCTAACCAATTTAGCTTCTTTTTACTTGTACGTGTTTGTAAAACTCTATAAATAAAATAAAATAAAACAAAATAAAATCTTACAACTGTTTCATTACTGTTTATTTTGGTCTATACAATATATAGTTTGACTGCTTTGTTTTATAATGTTGATAGCATATTTACAAACTTATCTTTGATAATTAAATTTTAACAAACACTAATTCACAATCAATAATTTGATATTTCATATGAATTTTAGTAACAAATAAACTTATAGTTTAGAATTTGTGTAGTTATACTTACTGGTGACAATAAGTTTGTCATTGGATCTGTATGAAAACATAAAATATTAATTGTGAGTTGGTGTTTGTAATTATTTGATGATTACTTTTGATCATAAGGTAAGCTCAAATTTTGGCATAAACTTATCTATGGCTGCTTACAAACTTATTACATATAGGTTTATCTAGTGATCTCCTATTTCATTAGTTTATTTATTATAGTGCCCATAGATAAAGATGTAAGCTTATTGTAGATACCATATTATAGATGTAAGCTTATTTTCTATAGTAAGTTTAATGTATTATATACCTGAGTGCAGCAAACAATACCATTCAAGGAAATTTTTATATTCACCTGAGACGGCTAAATCTGTCTCAAAGTAGCAGATTTTGGATCTTATGCAAAATCTTTAAAATATTATTTTAAATGTTTTAAAATAAATCAGCTGGAAGTACAGTAGCGTGCAAAGCCAGTCTGGTTATCTGCTTAAGTAAGCCAAAAGTGGTCAATGGGGTGGATTTGTAAAGGGAGCGTTGTTAGTATGAAGCAATAATTTTATTTTTATGCAAAATTAAAATAAAATTAATTTTTATTATTTAAAATAATATAAAAAATGAAATAACATAATGAAAAACCACCAGATTTTAAGAAAATATAAAACTAATAGTAGGAGAATATTGTAAAATATTAATTATTAAAATGTTTTTGACGTAATTGTAAATAATAAATAATTACTAGCTTGCCCCAAAAATTATAATAGTGTCAAGTGTAACTAAAATTGTATGGTACTGATAGAATGTAACTAGCAAATGGAATTACCTACCATTCAAATTTGTAATGAAATATAAAAATATGAAAAGGACCATACGGCTAAGAAATATTAATTTTTCAAACATAAGTGACATTTTAGAGCAACAGTAGAAAAATGAGCACAAATCTCAGAAAGTAGGGTTCAAAAAGCACAGAGTATGTTCCAGTTTAAACAGAATTTTAAACGCTAGCAAGCGGCCAAGCCAAGGTAGTGGGGAGAGCTGATACGTGGAGACAAAAATAGACTCTCGGGGTGAGTGGACTGTTTTTTCTGAAGATCCAGGATGGAAGATTCCAAGATGCTGGTTCGTGGCTAAGCTTAAAATCTTGCCGAAGAAGGAAGTGGAGATGCCCTGTCATCAAACGTCCGCTATTCGACTTAAAATTTCACAATGTAATTATTTATAAACAGTTTTAAAGGCAGCCCTAAAACTAATCACTAGCGAGGGTAACAAGATTCTATGCTCCAAGACCGTGGGAGAAGAGTAGCAACCATTGTGATAGTTTTTGGAGTGCCAGATTTTTAATAACTAATTAACCATTTATTATATTAATAAAATTTTGCAAAATTATTAAATTCAGATTTCTTTAATTAAGTAATTGGTTCTTTATAATTGAAAGAAATATATAAGCACATGACTTTCTTTTAAACAGAAATATAATTAGTGGTAATGAAATAAAAATTATTCATATATAAAATGCTAGTTGTAAATTCAAAGATTAATAAAAAGTTATAACAACTCTGTTAAAACAAGAAATATTTAAAGTTAGTTGTAACATAACCTAATTAAAATCAGCCAAAGTAATAGACTAAAAAATTCAAAAAGAAAATCAATAATTAATGAGCAATTACTTAAATACGTATAACTTATTTTATGTTCATAGAAAATATATTAAACAACCAGGACCTAATTATCACAAAGGTGAAATTAATATAAATTTGGATTTGAAATCCTTCAGATTTATGTTTAGGCGCACAAATATAAATTAAAGTAAAGTCAATAGGAAGTAATGTCGCCTTAAACTTCTAAAAATAAATTTATGGAAATAAAATAAATTTATATGAATTAATCTCAAGTTTTATTTAACTCTGTATGTCATTTTATGTGTGTAATTTTAAGCATAAAAAATCCAAATGTTGTCAAATAATTACAAATGTTTAAGAAGTTTAAATAATAATATTTGATGAACTCTGTACAAGCATTATAAGAAGATTTATGAAGGATTTAAGTTTATTTGAAGATAAATAACAGTTTGTCAAAATTATGGAACATAGCAAACATTGTGTAAAATTAAGTCAAATTTTTTAACATATTTTGAAGAGAAGATTTTAGTTTTATGTATTAATTTCAAGTTAGTTTAATCAAGTTAGAAGAATGAATGTTCAAAATTATTATAACTATCCCGTGGTAAATAAAATCCCTCAACTAAATAAAATTTCTTAAATTTTTCCAACCATCAACAAGAGTAGAAGTCAATAACTGAAGTTAAGATAGAAAAAAAAATTCAAGTAATATTCTTGAAACAGCAAATTAATACAATAATTTTACAACTAAACATTAATAAATACGAGTACATAATTACATATTTCTGATTGAACATTTTGGTTGGTTTTTAAATAAAGTCTAGGGATTTAATCACTGGCAGATCACGCTCGACACATCATAGGTACCAGGATCTGGTAAGTCGGGAAGGATCATATTTTGACCCCGGTTGAAATGGCACCTCTCAGCCCTACAATAGCCATCATCAGCATGTACAATAAAAGCCTAAAACATGTGAATGTGGGTACGCTTTGATAGGGTGGTGAACGTGTGTAGAAAAGATGAGTCAATATATGGGTTTGACCGTGGCAACACACACACAAACACACAATCACACTCTCACAAATACACACACACTCTCACAAACACACACACTCACAAACAAACACACACACAGACAAACAAACACAAACATTACACACTCACAAACAAACAAATTCACACGCACCCATACACACCTCATCTAGCATTTATAAGGTGAACTCAACATGGTTCAACTGTTTTTGGGTTCGCCTTATTAATGCTAGATGAGATTCTGGCAAAACATCGTAAAAAACATGTTTTATGAACTACAAAGTGAATGAATGTACTCTCGATATTAACTATTCATCATACTTTGTCCATTCATGAAAGAATACTTATCAACACACACACACACACACACACACACACACACACACACACACACACACACACACACACACACACACACACACACACACACACACACACACATAAACACACACACACATACATAAACACACACACACACACATACACACACACACACACACACACACACACACACACATACACACATACACATACACAAACACACACACACACACCAAAACCACACACACACACATACATATTAATCCAACTTCAAACTTGTGATTTCAGCCCAAGTAACTATCGTCAGTCCCTAGATGGAAAACTTGGAAGCCAAAAAGACAGTACGAATTGTGTTATGTGAAATAGTTAAAGTAGAAGAAAAAGGCCGAACAAATAGGAAAAGAACTCCTCAAGAATTAATCAGAATTTGCCACTGTGAATTTGTGAAATTATACTTTGTTATTGCTGAATCCAAAAGATGGCCATGTCTAATTAAAGTAATAAGTGAATACAGCTATTTTAATGCAAGTGAAATGGTTAATAAGTTCCACCATTTAAAAAAATGGTAATTAGTAAATTATAACTTCAAGCTTGTGAAATGATTGTGCAAGGTGTAATGGGAAGCAATTTATATATAGGTGTTGATGTTTATATAAATGTGCTCTGAAGCACATGGATTAAATATTTTAAAGGTATTTCCCATTCTTAAACTAGGACTTTAACACCTAGCCATTGTAAATATTAATTTGCCCATTATTTTGCTAAAATGCATAACTGAATTTATATTTCTAAAATATGTGTTCTTACCATTTTTGTCTTTGCTTTTAAACTGGTTTTCACCAAACTCTTCCTCATAATCTAAAACATTTATAAAAATTAATAAATAAAAGCTGATGAACCTAAAAATGATATAATTTGTAAAGTTTATTATTATTTATTTATTCATGTAATGGATTTTACATGCATACACATTAGTTTAAGACTACATTGCTTAAAATTGCAAATTTTTTAATTATCAGATAAAACAAGAAAAATACAATAATAAAAACAAATGTATTAATTACTCAATTACATTATAATCTTTTTCTCGATAAATTAGAATAACCAGCAAGGAATCAAATAGCAAGAAACTCTCCAATTATAGAATTCTATAATAAAATGTTAGATTTAATTAGCTTTAAAAATCAAAACCCTCTTCAACAAATAAATGCCCATGAGCTGCCATGCAAGCAGAAGAACAATAAATCATAATGACCCAAAACAATATAAATTTGAAAAACATATTTTTTGAAATTGTCCCATGTTCCTTCCATACTTATTTCCTCGCTTATATTTGTGAAGAATTTATTTTAAAATATTTTGATCTTCAACTGTCCTAAAAAAGTAAAACTGATTCAAAATTATTTGAGTCAGTTATTTGTTATTGTTTGTTTAATAAAAGTTATTTGAATGTAATATATAAAAGACTTTGAGAATACATTTAAGAATATTTGTTTCTATCTTAGACTTGATTTACTAGTGAATACTTGTTTTAATTTAATGTGTTTAGACTTGCCTAATTTTTGAATAACTAGGATGCAGCTCTTTGTTATCCAAAACAGTGGTCATACTTTTTACAAAAACCAAGCATTTATATAAGTAAGTGTGTAACATTATTTTAATCAGTAAATTAATATTATAACAGCATTCAGAAAACAAATCGGTGCAGTTGTTTAAAGATGAATAAAAAAAAATTGTGAGTTAGATTATTAATAATAAATATGTAAAGGAATAATTGGTAGAGGTATAAGATTTCCACAGGCTATTATATCAAATAGTGTAACATAAAGTACAGCAGCTGACCGCGATGCACGAGGAGGATTGCACAGAAGGTTAAGAGTTGCTCGGCAACCCTAAGCGTAGCCCTTCTTCTCCGTAGGAGGTAGAAGGATTTTCTACAAGATGTATCATTTCAAAAAAAAAAAATTATTTTTGTTTTGAATTTTAAAGTTGTTCCTTTTTTGCCTTTGAAAATGAGTTTATAAGAAATTGTTTCTATTATGCTGTGTATTTAAATTATTCAATTATTAACTTCTCACCATGCTAAACATAGCCCGATCCAAAGCGGAACATTGGCAAGCGGCATCCAGTAGCCACGTACTGCCACATAAGTTTTTTTCAGCTAATTGATTAACTATTAAAACAATATTTTATGTGAAAATTTAATGTTTCAAAATAAAGCTTAGGACAGTAATATAGTGCAAGTTTTGGAATTTGAGTCAATGTGAAAGTGATAGATAAATCCACATAATGTTACTAATAGAAATTTTCAATACCAATAGTTAGGATTAGTATAAATATAATCTATTTTGTAATTAATGAAGCAATTTTGTTGTGGATATCTCACATCTTCATCAAAAACTCTTAAACAGTAACAATTCTTTAAAATTTTAACAGGTTAAACATTAAAAAAAAATCGAGAGTAAACATTGTATGATTTACTTTAGTTGTATTTTATTAATATGTGAACTCATGCTCAATAAATTAATTTTGCATTGTTTTCAAAAATAAAAAGCGTTTTTATTGAACGTACCACTCATATAATTTAATTTTAGAATGGCCTTACCTTCGCAGGTTAACTCTTGACTATGTAACATGTGATTGCAATATTTAACATCTAACGTATTTGAAATCTTAAAGTGTTACAAGTGTCTACTTATTGTTAACCCATTGCGGATATAATTAAATGAGAGGTTCAGATCCTAGCAGGTATGAATTCATTCCTGGAGTCAATTTAAAGGTATTTTGATACAAAAAATATTCTCACTTATAAAGCACTTTTTATAATGGGTGCAATTTTTTTATTCGTTATTTTTTACCTTAGTTGGATTATTATTTGTTAATTGATTATCATAAGTAGTCATATTAGTAGAAACAAATCAAAATTTAGTTATGGTTTGAAGTTTGCTTTAGATTCTAGGCTCAATGGGGCATAAATATCTTTCTTTATTTATGCTGTATGTCTCGGCAGTCGATAAATATCCCTTCGAAAGCACAAATGTCTACTCTTGTGCATGACATATCAGATTGTAAACTCTCTTTTGAAGCAAACAAATCGATCAAACAATGATGACATTCATGACTAACTGGACTAGTCTTTATACCCACTACTAATAAATTGTTGTGATTAGCTAACTTAGTCTGTAAACCGCAATGAGTTAATGTGTATAAGTGTATGCTAGGAACTCATGTTTAAGATAACAATGTAGGATAGATAAATCCTAGATCTTCAATCCATCAATAACAAAACATCTGCCTCAAACAACCAACTTATCCCTCCATATATTCTTTGATATCCCTCAAGTTCATCTTTTAGATACAAATTTTTTCCTGTTTTCTAATCTAAGAAGCTAAAAATTAAAACATAAAATGATAGTTCTGCTTGGTGTTATCATTGGATGCTCATTTAGTTTGAAGGGCAATATTATCTATGAGTGATTTAAGGAGCAGCATTGTCAATGAGTATTTTTTTACTTCTTTGCACAGGCATCCAGCTTCAAGTGTAGCTGATAGCCCGATGTCCACGGTATATTATCCTTGCCAACCCCCAATGCTTTTTGTTTATGAGAATATCTTCCCATGTTGCCACTTCTACTCTCAGAAAATTTCTCATTGGTATGGGGTACATGCAGTCGAACAAAATGTCCTTTATGCTTTCATCTTCGCCCTCACAAAGTGCACAGATTAGATAATTTGAAATATTAAATTCAAATAAATATTCCTCCATCACTAGATGGCCGGATCGTGCTCGAGCTGTAAAAACTGCAATCGGACGTGAAACTTCCCTGAATTTGTCCTCACTCAACGGTTCAGGCTGAAATTGAAAAAGGTGATGACCAGTGGCCTTTTCTTTCTAAGATTCAGTCCAACATTTATGAAAGTATTTACTTGCCAAACATTTACAATACATGAGTGGATACTTGACTTTAATGTTGGGTACATATGGGATACTACTTTAGCTGTTTCATCGGCCCTCTCATTTCTTGGTATTCCACAATGAGCTGGTACCCATTGAAGAGTTATGCCCTTCTCTATGTCCTTCAGGTGGTTAGAAAATTTTTTTATTTCAGAAATGTGAAATGAGTAGTCCCCTGTCGATGAATTTAAGAGAGCCTGGAGGGCAGGTCTGGAGTCAGTGAATATGAAATATTCATAATATATGAAATATTAAATATGAGCATTCAAAGGAGGAATATTGTGAGTGTTTGAAGAATGTTTAAAAAACATTATCTAAAAATTCTTGAATATAAAACAACATTTATAATGTTTGAAGGAGGTACATTATCTGTAAGTGTGTGAAAATATAATTTTAGGAAGTGCAAAAATGAGGAATGATAAAAATATTAAGTTCAGTAAATTAAGTAAGTTTTTAGCCACCAAACATTATAATCTGTAGTAGTCAGTTCGATTTTACTGAAATAATGTCAATTACTGTATGTAATTATACTAATTCATTATGAATTACTTTTAAATTATTGCTTAATGTACCTCTTCCATAGTTATCCAACTGTTAACTGACATACTGAGACGGGTCAAGCACTGTCTTGCAAATTTGGAGAAAAATATTAATTTCATTAAAAACTTTTTTATACTATAATTTTAAATAAAGTATACCAAAACTATGTGATGCTGAAATAGTATGTAGAACTCATGGTATAATCAGCCTGAGAAAAGGTCAGAGATAAGTAAAACTTACAGCCTAAGTATCAATGTAAAAAGAGTTTTTGTGCAAGATAAACTATAATATATTTGAAATAATTAAATCATTAGAATTAAATACAAGAAATTTGATGAAAATAATTCAAAATAAATATAGAAATTATTATAAATAACAAATTATAATCACAGAGGGATAAATAGTGAGCAAATACTAAAATTATATATAAACAATAAACAGCATAAATTTAAGCTTCAGAACCAGTAAATAAAGTAATAGATAAATAAATAAATTAATAATAGTAGATAAACAAATCACTGCTAACTAATAATAGCAGAATGAAATTGGAGAAAAAAATAGAAATAACTACACAAGAACTAATAATCTTATAATCATCATTGACGTAAATTAAAGCGAAAATGAAAAAAATGATAAGCAATTACAAATAATCTGCATAAATAAAATAAAATAAAAATCAGAGAAAAAAATTTAAAAAATTCACAAAAATAATAATATTTAGATATTAGTTCTAAAAGATTAATGTTTCAGAGATTAGAAAAAAGTCTTATGCATGACAGAGAACCAATCAATGACAAAAATAAAATAATAAAAGTTAAATACTGTAAGTAATACTGAGGAGGAAGTGTCGCTACAGGTAAATTTGGACAAGAAGCACTTGACATTATATATAAAACTGTAATGATCAAAAGTAAAATCATGCATGGATTGTGGTGTAAAACAACGACCAAGATGTAGAACTACGATAAGTTTCATTTTCTCTAATATATCCCTCGATACTGTAATAAACTTTACCATGGTAAAGTAATTGTAAAATTTTTATCTTTAATAGTAGTAAAATAAAGTTAATTTAAAAAGTGCAAACATTTCTCAAACAGAAGATTGGACCTGTAGATTTTCATCAATGAAGGAATGGATCCAAGAAGCTGGGCACTCAGAATTAAATCAGTTATGGCCAGGTACCATACAATCACATACAAGAGTTAATAATAAAAACTTTTTAATAAAATCAAATATAAACATATAAAGTAAAGGGATGTAATTTAGATTTTACTGAAACAATGACATCATTTTTCCTTTCGAAAGGCTTAAATTTGTATAGCAAGATATTAATTGATATACAATATTAATGAAATAATAAATATTATTAAATAAATATACATAATATAAAATAGTAAATAAATAATTTTAGTAGTTTAACGAAAAATAAAGTCAAATCCACAGTCAGGGAAAAGTAATTTATACATAAATAGGTGGTTTTGACTATAGAGTTAGTAATTATCAACTAACTAAAATTTCAGATATCTATGTTATTTTATAAAAATCTAATGGTGCCTGTGTGTGTGTTTGTGTTACTCAATCACTTAAAGACTACTGGACCCATTGAGCTGAAATTTTACATGGACATTCTTAAAGTCCTCGGTTAATACATAGGCCTATGTTTATTTAAAAATTCCATCAGGGCACCTGACCACTGGCCTTGAAATCTCCCTTAACACTCAAATATCTATACTCCATTATATATTTGGCTTAATCAGCTGATAGTAAATGTGTAAATACCTGTAAAAGTCAGTTTTAAACACAAACAGGTGATAGTAAATGTTTGTTGTTATTCATCTTTCAAGGTTAGTTATACTTTACAATTGTCATATTACAAGCAGAAGCTTTTCATTCTCTTGGATTTTCAAGACAATAATTGGTAAGTTTATAAACTATAGTTTGATGTATTTGTTGGGATTTAATTTCAGTAAATTAAATTCAACCCAAACACAAATTAAATCAATACAAATATATGTCAACCCGTACGAAGGACGGGTACTCTGGTAGTATTAGATAAATAAAGATTAAAAGATATAGTAAATAAAGGCTGTAGGTCTTAAGTACTCAAAAGATTACTAAACGATTTCATTAATAGCGAAGATATTTAAGGAATAAGGAATGTGTTTTTCATAAATTGTGTGTGCATAAAAAATTTAATATGAGCAGCAATAGGTCTATAGAAAGAGCCAGAAAACCAATTAAGAACTTTATTAGCAATAGATGAAATAAAAAGACTGTCAAAGAAATTCTTAAGTAAATTGGAATGATTAAATGAATATTTTTATAATTTCTTATATCACCATTCAAATTGTTTATTTTTGGCAATTTAATGTAACAAAATCTTAAAGTAACAAAAGACAATATTTTGAGTTATTAAAATGTAATTTAAAATAGTTATAAGTTTCAATTAATATAGTAATAGATATTCCTGTGAAACCAAATTATAAAACTTGTAATTTTACCAACTTAAAACATGTTGTAAATGTAATACCATCTTGTTACATAGGAATACTCTAATTAAAGAATTCACCCCTGGGCATTCATTAAAAATTTGTGATAGCATAATGAGTGGGTTTTTTAAAAGTAAGTCTAAGCATAAGTCTGTCACCAGCAGATGCTGCTTGATAGTTCACAGGGGCTTGTAATTAATCAGGTAATGTAGGTTAGAGTCATATTTACACCTGGTCTATTTGATGGTTTTGTTGTTAAGCTGAACATCGACAGGATCTAAGGTGAATGACATGTATTTTCAGCTGGTTGTTTTCAGGCGTGGAGCATACGGCACAAAATCGATATTTCACCCTCCATTAATAAAAACCCTTAAATTTTAACAGCTCTCAGACCTATACATTAATATCGGAAAAGAAAAGGGGCAAAAGAAGTATAGGACTGGAATGGGTGAGCATTACACACTTAGGCAACTGTTTCTTTTATGTTTATTTCAGCACTCAAAATAAGTATTAAATAAATGATAAACCAGTTGAGTATCGAGTCAAAGAAGTTTATTTTATATGTTTATTGCCAAAACGTTGTACGATTAAAATAAACTCCTTTGACTCTATATTTAACTGGTTTATCATTTATTCAACTATTTTTAAAAAATGTTCAATTGAGATGGAGCTTAGTAATGTCATATTGAAGGAAAACAATGATTAAAGAAATATAATAATTATTATGATTAATCACTTAAACAATAGTTTAATGACCATCCAAACTTTAAATTTTGTAAATTTGTTAAGACTTACTGAGACAGAACATTTTCGATCGCTATGTGGCGATCTTCATCAGAATCTCAACACAGCAAGACAGGCTGCAGTCCAAGAGACACTGATGAAGATCAACACATAGCGATCGAAAACGTTCTGTCTCAGTAAGTTTTAACAAATTTACAAAATTTAAAGTTCGGATAGTCATAAGCTATTGTTTAAGTGATTAATTAAGATTCACCCAATGTATTGGACTGCAAAATTCAAGAATTATTATGAAACAATACGGAGTTTTATTTAATTATTTATTTTTTCTATAGGCTAATAACAGATCATAGACAATTAATTCATGCTCATTTTATTTGTCTGTGATCTGTCATTAGCCTATATAAGAAATTAATAGTTATTAACATGCATTATATAAAAATATTATTTATTTATTATAAATAAAGCCATTATTAAAACTCTTTAATACTCATTAATACAGGTTTTCTACTCTGCCTATCTGAATCTCATGGTTCTTGAAGATTGATATAGGCAGAGAAGAAAACCATAATGGACATGAGGACAATATTAAGATGGGTAAAAAACCAAAAAGTAGGTTCAAAGACAATAGATTGAGGTGATATTGGCTGGGCACAGAGAGCTCATGTGAACTGAGTTCACATTGAACAGAATAATTTGAAAAACTAAGTCGTACTTACCACAAGGTGAATTTTGACATTTCTTACTCCTAGTTAATTTTTTCGGGCACGGTTTTCCTCCATTTTGAGGAAATATCTGTATAAAAATTAATAAACATATACTGGTGTATTTGAAAACATGTTACTAAATAATGTTAGTTAAGTAAAGTACATAAATAGTAAAAAAATCACACAGAGCCAATAGTTTTAAAGAGGAGGTTATTATCAGAGACAACGCAGAGTATTTTAATTGGAGCACAACATGAAACTATACAGTATTGATTTAAAAGTAAAATATTAATAAAACTGGCAGTGGTGGAAAGAGATTTGTAATTTATCATAATCGATGAGCTAAATCAGTGTTTTTCTGTCACTTGTAACCATTACATCATTCACCTTCAATAAGCCGACAGTTTCTAATTCAATGTTTATTATAATCTCCTCAACATAACAGAAGCTTGTTATAAACAAGTGATATAAACAAAAAAATTTTAAAGTAAATTCCTACTTATGTCAACAAAAGAAATTTTGATTTTAGTTACTTTTTATTAAATAATTGCATTTAATATAAATAAATTAACATAACCTATGACTTAAAATAGCTGTTCTACCACATAACCTATAACATAAAATCAGCTGTTTTATGAAATCATATGTTACCACTTATTTTAAGCCTAATGGAATGTAATAGCTATATTGCATACCTTTCAACTTCTGTAAAAAGTTTTTCTCCCATATAAAATTAAAATTAATTAATTAAATTAAATTAATGAACTAAAATTAAAAAAAACTCTATTAACATCAAATGTCTTCCACTACAAGTTAAAAAAATTGTATTTGAACTTGAGTTGGAGGGTTAAAAGTATTTTATTAATGAGTATATACAGGCCTACATAATAGGGAGAGTGTAAACTAATAGGGGGAATTGATAAAAAAAGTAATTATAAACTTTAAGCCTATTATCAATATTAATTTTGACAAATGTAATAACAAACGACTACCACACTTAACTAAAATAGACATATGGATAACAAATAAAATGGCGTGATACACCCTGACTCCATTGAAAAAGGAAGTAAGCTTCCCCAAGTTACTTCAGTAGTGTGAGTCTGGACCCAACATTACTTTTAACTAAATGACTCTATTAGACTGAACTAAACACAGTTAAAAAATGTGGTCAATTGTAAGATTTTATGAAGTTGTTATGACAGAACCATTCAAACACTTGAAAAAAATTAATTCAAAGGGTAAATCTTAAAAAAATTATTTCTTAATGAATTGGACATAGGAAATTTTACTATTCAACCCTGAGTAACAAAAAAGTAGAATTCCTTAGGGTAATTTTCATTAGTGAATAGAAACTTTGGTTTGGAGCAAAGGTTTTAAAATGCCAAATTAGTTATAATCAAAAGGATGTAAGAAAATAAATTTTAAAAAAATATACATTTTTAGCCGAGTTCAATATTTTTTGACCTCAGTAATTTTGTAATTAAATAAAACATATGTGATCTCAGAATGTCCCATCTTTCTGTTTGGTTGGCATATTTTTAGTTAATAATCAAGCCCTAAATTTATCACACTTGTTTGTATTATCTTGGCCAAAAAACACTACTTACTGATTTATTCAGCAGACACGTTTCGTGCTAGGTCAGCGCATTTTCAATGCTGTGAATTACTTACAAAACTGTTGCTCAGGTGTGTTGTGTTTGTGTGAGTCTGTGGTGTATTATTGTTCATATAGTAGGTGTTATGTGCTCAAATATAGAGTTTGATTGGGAGTGTGTTTTGTCATTTAGAATGTGTTGTGGATAGTATTTACACATTCTAAATGACAAAACATACTCCCAATCAAACACTATATCTGAGCACATAACACCTACTATATGAACAATAATACACCACAGAACAAAAATACACCTCAGACTCACACCAACACAACACACCTTAGCAACAGTCTTGTCAGTAATTCACAGCATTGAAAAAGCGTGGACCTAGCGCAAAACGTGTCTGCTGAATAAATCTGTAAGTAGTGGTTTTTTTGCGAAGATAATACAAACAAGTGTAATTTCTATAAAAACCTCAAGATGTTCAAAATGTTTATGTAGTTTGCAAAATTTAACAATAATAATATTTTTTTATTAAATATTTTAAAAAACTCCTTGATGCCTAAATGCTCATTCATAATATAATAAGGCACGATTATTACCTTAATACTTCTGATTTTGTGCTTCAGACCTGCACCACAAGTGGTTGAACAGTCAGACCATGAAGACCATTTCGATGTCTTACAGTCTACTGGTATATTTGTATCCTGAAATGAAAGCAAGAATTGAGGAGAGCTATTATTGCATGTAACTAGACTTATATACATGTCTTACTTTATCTTATAATAGTAGTTGTTAGAATTAAAAGACCCAATTTAGAAATATCCAGTAAACAGTTTGTGATTTTAAAATACCACACTCCTCATGTATTTATTCCTGTCTCCCCTTTAATTTCAAAATCACCCTATGGAGTTGCATTAAGACTGTCTCCCCTTTAATTTCAAAATCACCCTATGGAGTTGCATTAAGACTGTCTCTCCTTTAATTTCAAAATCACCCTATGGAGTTGCATTAAGACTGGACTCTGTAAGAACTACAAACTCCTCAGTTATACTATTATTTTGTGTAAATAGGCACATAATCAACAATTTGACTACAATGATTGATAATAAAAATAAAATTAAATGATACTTGACTAAGTGATTACGTAAGGGCTTATTTGATGACACGTTTCAAAACAATAGTACTTTTACGAAGCAAAGCCTCTACTGTTGGTGTCCCCAATAGGTACAAAGGTTGTCAGTGTGAGATTTATGAATGTAGAAGGGGTAGGTTAAGTTGGTTGTATGCTATGTACTAAAACAGGGCGTTGGATTCAAAATGTGTGTGATCATTTAATATGTTTTCTTTATCTATTGCGTAGTGTTTGTATATTTCGTATTTCTCTAAATTTGTTAGTTTTTTTACTTTGTTTTAATGTGTGGAGAATGTTTAAATTAGCATCCTGTTCCAGTACATATCACACAACCAACTAAATCCACCGCCTTTATACTCATAGATCTCACATCGACAACCTTTGTACCTCGCGGGGACGCCACCAGTAGAGGCTTTGCTTCGTAAAAGGTATGATTGTTTCGAAACGCATCAGCAAGTAAGCCCTTATGTTTTCACTTAGTTAAGTATCATTTATTTATAGTTTAATCAGTGAATTCATGGTAATTGCAACAAGCAACATTAAAAATATAATTTAATAATTTTGCATTATTACTTAGCATATGATGAAAAATAAAATTTATTATTTATTATATTAATTATAATTGTCATTATTTCATAAGTAATTATTGAATAACTGAGTGAAAACTTTTAACTTATTTGCTGACCTGTTTTGAAACAATCGTTTCATTGACGAAGTCAACCCGCTACTCAATGGTTTGGTTATAGTAGCAGGTAAGCTTCCTCAATATAACAATTGTTTTGAAATGCATCAGCAAGTAAGTTAAAAGTTTTCACTCAGTTACTCAATAGTTACTTATGATTTATTCAGTGAATTCAAGATGAATACAACAAGCAATCTTACTATTATTTAATATAAACAATAGGTCTAGAAAGATTTAGTCATTTGTAGAGTGGTTAAATACTACATTAATGTTTAATTTATTTATGGTTGTTACTATTATGGTTTATGGTTGATTACTATCTAAATTTATGAATTTCACCTTATTTTTCTGAACTAATTTAAATTTAAACCTCTGGACTGGGTAATTTTTTCAGTTTGTGTAAATACTTGTGCACAAACATCCAGAAACATCAAACACAAGCATAATAATTGTGTGAATGGTAAAAAGAGTATTTTCAGTTGTTATTAATAAAAAACAAGTGTGCAGTAAGAACACTGTTTCATAAGTTATCACATATTTGTAATAATATTTTTCAGTTAGTGGAAATTTTTTTATTAATTTTAAAATTTGGTAAAAAAGCTAAATTCTATATTTTACAATGAAAGTTACATTTTAAAATACATTTTATATCTTCATGATTTTGACAAACATAAATTATGAAACAACTAATATTAATAAAAATATTTTTAAAGCCAATTACTTGTTAGTCAACATACAAACATTTTATTTTAGTTACTTTATATTAAATAATTACAATTCATATAAATAAAGTAACATAACCTATGCCTTAAAACACCTGTCCTACCACATAACCTATAACAATCAACTGTTTTATAAAATCATATGTTATCAATTATTTTAAGTTAAATGGGACAAAATAACTATATTGCATAACATGCCCATTTTGTAAAAAGTTTTTCTCCCAAATAAAACTAAAATTAATTCTTTCTCTATAAGCAATATAAATTACTGAGTGCTTAAATATATACTTTCTGTATTGTATTCACCTGTGAACCAATTGATACTTGATGATTTGGTGTAGTTGTTTCTTGCTCAGAAGTTTCTGTTTCTGTGTAAACACATATATCATTAAACATTTTAATAAGTTTGCCACTTCCTGTGTGTAATTTCAAATACTAAACAAGAAAATGTTGTCAATAATAACAAATGCTAAAGAACTTTAAATAAGAATGCAAACAAGGATTCTAAAAACATTTAATTTTATTAAAATTAACTAGCAACTTATCAAAATAATAAATGATAATTGTGTAAATCATAGTAAGTATTCAATAAAATTATTATAAATTTGTATAACGTATTGAGAAGAGGGAATTTTATTTTTATGTTTGAATTTCAATTCCATTAAATCAAGATATAAAGAATCAATGTTTAAAGTTATTAAAAATTATCCTGTGGTAACCAACTAAATAAAATTTCTATAATTTTTCCAATTATGAATAAAAGCAGAAGTAAAGAGTTCAAATCAAGATAGAGCAAAGATTTTCAAGTAGTATTCCTGCAATATCAAAATATAAAATTAATGTTTCTGGCAAACAATAATTTTTAAATATAATATTACATAGTTGCTAGTGAACATTTTGGTTGGTTTTTACATAAAGTTCAGGGATTTATCCACTGACAGATCACGCTCGATCTATAAGTACTATATCTAGTAAGTCGAGTGGGTTCATATTTTGACTATAGTTGAATTGGCACCTTTCAGAATTACAGTAGCCATCATCACCATGTCCAATTAACTTTAGAAAAGCATAGATATTATTATATTTAGTGCAGGCTGAAAGTGTTAGGGGCTATGCTTGGCAACTAAACCGACTTTTAGAGTTGGACCACAGCAAGCCCTCTACCTGCCGCCTCGCCTATTGCGATTTCTCAAGGCCAAGAGCATGGTTAAATGGCCCCGACTATAGTTTAATGTAGGCAAAATAAAGTAACAAGTATTATCAGTTCCTATTTGGATTTATCATTTATTCATATTTCATGTTGAGAAGTTATGACTTTGACATACTTATAAATAATATTGTAAGAAGCATTTTTTAAATTTTAATTGACTTTCGTTAGATTTTGAAAACCTCTTACAATTTTATGTACAAATGTTACAATACAAAAACGTGTACATATATGTAAAAAGATCTGTAATGGATTTAGTCATTTTAAATTTAATTTATTAAAGAGCTGCTCATTTACCAACAATAGTAAAAACAATTTGGGAAATATATCTATAAATAATATAATATCCTATTCTACATACATTCTTGAAACAGAACATACATACATATGTAAACTTTACAAATAAACTGAATACATTATTGAATATTTAACATAAATACCACAGAACTAAAAAAAAACACTACCAGATGTTCTCTAATAGTTTGTGGCCTGTCAGATATATATAGGTTTAACAAATGATTTATCAGATTAATTTAGTTATGAAGAAACTGGTTTCTGTAGACGAGTAATGTTATAATACTATACCACAACTTGTGTCTTGTAGTTCAACACTGTACGATACAACACCTGACAATGATTCACCACGGTGCTGTTGAGATGTACGTTTCAACTCCTCTTGATTTGGCAGCACAATTAAGATAAATTATACATTAAATACAATATTTATTAAATATACATTCAAATGTATCCTAACTTTTTATAGTAAAGACTGATTTCAACCATAAAGAGAACGATTTTCAGGTGTTTTACAAGTCTTATTAATGACTCAAAGCATATAACAATGCACTGATCTGGTGCAAAACGCACCTGTTGAAAATTATCAGTAAGTAGTGGTATTTGTCAAGTGATACCAATAAATATATTCGTTTTTTCTTATAAAAAGAGGCTCAATTTATTAAAGTTCTTTTAAATATAAATTTCAAAGAATAAACATACTTATATATGGTAAAATATTTCAGCATTTGTGACAAGTTTTTTTGATTCATGACACAAGTAGAAATATTGTAAAATTAAAAATTATCACTTAGGCTACATTGTAATCTTTACTTGACATTTTCAAACATTGCACCTACAAGAAAAACAAGAAGACTTTTTTGCTTATTGCTATAAATCCTTGTAAATGTATAAGACCTTAAATGTGCGGAGCACTTTATTTTCTTATAAGTTTTGTTTTGTTTACATCTGGTTTACATCTGACTGTAAAGATCATGTATATCCTTCTTTAACTTTACCATATTTTTAAATGATGTCTGAAAATGAATATTTTAAATGATACTGAAAATAAAAGAAATAAGGTTAAGAATCAGGTTATCAATGGAATGAAAAAAAGTGGTAAGATCTGACTGGCGTTGAGAACCATTTTCATTTCAGATAGCCTTTTTTTGGTCTTTACAACTGAAATATCTATTTAGCCTTTTCAACTTTGAATTACACATATTTCACTGAAAACCAGTTCCTCAGGTAGTAGATTGTTTTTATGGTTTAAATTACCTCTTAATGATTGACAAACTTGGAGGCATTCTTCTAAACTATCAAATCTGTTTCTGTTGCCACGACAAGACCAACCAAATTTCTTACATTCATGTGTTGCCACATCGAAAAACCACTTTTCAGTCTGAGTTCTACAAGGTCCTACATCTTTTGGTAACTGACAAACTTCTGTAACATTCAAGTAAATCAGCAACCATTAAACAAAATTACAAAACTAAAAATGAACTCTGACGATAACAATAAACCTGTTGTTTGTTGTAATCATCTTGATTTCACTGTTTAAACTATAAGTAGTTATTGCGTAGCTAAGTGAATACTTTTGAAATTACTTGCTAACTTGTTTCGAAACAATCACTTCATTTACAAAGCTGACACTACCCAATACAAGTAGAGTAGAGGGTCAGCTTTATAAATAAAATGATTGTTTTGAAACACGTCAGCAAGCAAGTGCTAAAGCATTCCCTTTGTTACGCAATAATTACTTTTAGAATAATAAAACTTTCACAGTTATCATCAGAAAAACTTCCCATAGAAAAAAATTAAAAAATATGTAACAAAATTATAACAAAATATGTATATAATATATAAAATATACATGCCCAAGTGGAGTTCTAGCTGACTTTTATCAACCCCTATCTAATGTTATTTACCACTCTTAGGAAAGTTTTAGAGTTTGGTAATGACATAATTACACAAAATATTACCTTCTCTTTAAACAAAGAACCAAAATTTAAGGAAAAATACCCTTCAAAATATGTATGTCAATCTATAAAAACTCACTGTTTAAAATGTTATTAATGAAATTTATGAGGAAATCAGATATTAATCTACCCTGTCAACTTAATTGTATAGATCAAAGAAATAATGAATGGAGCAGGACATTGGCTGACTTTGTTAATTCAAATATTAAGATAGATGTAACAACCACACCATCACACCATAAAGATCTCATGACCATATTTTGATAATTCATTCAAAGCAGTATGATAGTGAATTGTTTCAATAATGAACAATCCTATGAGCAATTTTTAGAACTATATCTAGTTGTTTTAGTTATCTATTGTAGGTTGAAGATCATTTTTATTTGATCAAGGTCGAGTGGATATTCATGCTCAAAATTTGGAGTATTGAAATGACCTCTTGCCAGCCCATCTACGACTAAGAGTTGATTTTGTGGAAGTTTTGTTTTTATATTATAGGCAGATAATAATTTAAAAAGTGATAATATATTTCAATTAATTATGAGCATGATATAGAATCTACTGGCAGAAAACTTGTAGATATTGTAAATAAAACAAATTTTAGTTAGAAAAACATCATGGATATGCCGAAAATAGTTCTTCACTCCCTGCCTATTCGAGTGTGCCTAATTATCCTAATGCATATAAACTAAAACTTTTTCCGTCTTTTTTTTTAAGGGTAAAAGGTGTCAGATTAATAATAAATTATATACAAAAATAAAATTTATTCAAGGCGTCATATATTTCATTAAGTTTTTAATAATTGTTTCTTTTCACTTTTATTTCAATTAATCTTTTTAGTTAAAAAAATCAATTTATACCTTACTCAAAAAAGGCAAGTATAATTTTTGGTGTAAACATATATCTAATTTTCATACATTATACAGGGAAAAGATTGTAATAAAAACTTTCAGAAATTTTTTTTCATAACGAAAATTGTTTTCGAGTGTCTGATTTTATTTGGGATCATTCTGCTCAATAGGTTAGGACAGTTCCAAACTTTGCTGAAACAAAGTTGTCTATCCAGTCAATTGGTTATAAATCTACAAAATAAAATGTCTTGTGAAGTTTTGTTAGGTTTTACTCAAGAAGTTATATTTATTATCATTGTATTAGAAATGGTTTCGAAATAATCTGGTCAATGTGTTTAGAAGTATAAACATTATTTTATTTTAGTATTACATTGATTAAAAGATTGTTGAAGAAATTTTATGATGTTCTACGGACTAGAACTAGTCAAAAATAAATGGGAAGGTTAAAAAACCTGGAGTTGAAGTAAGATGGTAAATATCAATAAGTCACAATATCTATAGGTAAATATCTAAAATCACAATTTTTTTTATGAAAAAAATGTGTTACCTCTGGCTTGTTCAGCTGATAAATTACAAGTGTCTAATTCAGCAAGACAAGGGACTTCTTCTCTAGCTGCTACACCAGGGCAGTTTACATCATCCAGCGAAATGTCTTCTGGGTCAGTTAGTTCACTCATCACCAGGTCGAATCTCCTTAACACCCTGCGAGTACGTATTTTTATACCAATGCCACATGTAACACTGCATGGGCTCCATTCACTCCATTCCCATATTTCACAATTTGTTGAAGCATCGTTTTCCAGCTAAAAATTGGTAGATTATGTTTTACTATGTCTTGTTAATCACTAATAGGGTTAAAACGCAGGTGATCCTTAATACTTCATATTTGTATAGAAGGTTTCCAAGATTTACTAAAATATACTCCACCAGATAACTCCTTAGGTCAAAATAAACAAAAACCTTCTTATCAAGTATAGCTCTGAAATGCTTAGTTTCCATCCAGGGTGTCTGTAATTTTACTAAACAAAAATAATTAAAAAGGGCTCAATCCATAGCACATTATTTATGAAATAGACTATTTACCTAGACTATTAAAATAGGAATGAGCAAATGTAAATTAATACTATTAATTTTCGATTTATTTAAAGTTTTACTGTATACGTCAAAATAATTAGTACGAAAACTGAACCTTTTGATCGTTATCGCGTGTTCGTGTTGACGATTTCACTTGAAGTTAGTTTTTGCTAATATGCTGCTATCTACCGTAGAGAAACTTTTATCATAGAGAGTTATGTTTGCTCATTTGGAAGTGCAGGCGGGCCGAGTTTGCGTTACATTTTCAGGAACAATTTCACAAACCCCTATCCCTAATAATGATGTGATTATTAATCTTGTTAAAAAATTTTGAAGATCAGGTAGAATTTTATCACAGAAGGCCTGGACATAGCGGCCAACTACAGGAAAAAATAACCATGTGTATGACGACCATAAAACATCCCTTCTTCACCAAAATGATGGAAAACCTTCAAGAATGGTACAAGTGTTGCCTCAAATTGTAAAACGTTATATAGAACATGTTTCTTTTCAATTCTAACAAATTTAATTAATTTAATGATTACATCAAGAAACTTCAAATTTAATTTCTTTTTACTTGTATGTGTTTGTAAAAATATGTAAATAACATGAAATCAAATCAAATAAAGTCTTACAACTTTTTCTGTACTATTTATTTTGGTGTATGCAGTATGTAAATTTAAATTCCTACATGTATGTAAGAATGAAAAAAGTAAAACAAATTTTACTTATAGACCTTATAAACCTAAAAAGTTTCAAAATGTTTTTTTGGTATGGTAAATTTGAACACATTTGTCTGGGTATAACATTGTGTTGGTTATAAAAATTTTACAATATTAACAGCAGCGTAACAAATGTACAATGTTAACATACAAGTGAATTCACAGAATCCCAAAACAAAGCCACACCATGGTTGAGTGATGGTGTCTATAGCTTCAACAAATACATGTCAAACATTTATAACATACTCTACAGGCGGTCAGTGGCGTGGGTACGATAACAAAGTTATGATGAACACCAAATGGCTGAATATCCTAAATGCAGTATAGATATACTGATATCTAGGAACTGTTATATCTATCCAAAGTGTTATTCCATGCGGACGTTATCCAGTACTGTATTTGAATTTTTTATATCTGCAGTACGATACCCATACCGAAATTTGTAATGGAAGGTATCGCATTATACACGTTTATTGCAAATTTATTTTGATTTTTATTTATTTGATTTTAATTTAAACGAATATAATAAGAGATATGATCACGATTAAGTTATCAAGTTCAATCTTTGGACAAAAGTTACTCTAATCAAAACCTGTTAAAAATATGATCTTGTTTTTTCACCAAAAACCTGGTATTTGAAAAACCTTTTTGTTTTAAAATGGTAAACATGTAATTTAAAAATTTTATAAACTCAAAAAAAGAAAAATTTTATAAAAATATTAATATAATATTTTACTAAAAAGATTAAAAAAACATTTTAAATAATATAGGTTATTAACTTATATTAATATAAATTTTCTTTCAAAAATATTGTAACAGGTTTATTGTAATATAATATAAATTGGCGGAATAATAATGTATATTTATTGATACCACTTAGCAAAAATCACTACTTAATTATGATATCAGGAGACGTGTTTTGCACTAGATCAGGGCATTGCTCACTGCTATGAGTCATGGACAAGGCTACTGCTCAGGTGTGTTGTATTAAACTGGTTTGTTTTACAACACACCTGAACAACAGTCTTGTCCGTGACTTACAACGTTCAACAATGCACTGATCAAGAGCAAAACATATTTGTTGAAAAGCATCAGTAAGCAGTGGCTTTTTGCCAAGTGGTATCAATAAGTACACATGATTAACAAAAACCTCAAGATGTAGAATCCAAAAACTGCAGGTTGGAATAATAATGGTTTTTCGGAACCTCATCTTTTACTTAAAGAGCAATACCCAAAATATTATTAACATTAATGTTTTCTAATCAGCTGATTAATACTTTTAACAGCTGAAATAACCAGTCCTTTGTTGTAGATTTTGTAGGTCTGGTCCATGACACAGCGTTGAACAATGGTCTGATATAGAGAGAAACGTGTCTGGTGAAAAATATCAGTATGTAATGGATTTTTGCCAAAAGTGACCCCAAAAAGTAGGAACGTTTTTGTTTATTTTGACTCAATGAATCATATAGTGAAGGGTTTGTCAGAGTAATTCATAGACACCTTGTATACTATATATATATGTCTATCAAAAACAACTAAGGTTATTCAAATACAAGAATTATTTATTAATTTATATTAAAAGTTCTTTGTTGATAAACAGTACCAACATCATCAGGAATGAATAATACAATAATGCAAGATATAAAACATATGTTAAATTAGAAATAGAGTTGTTGCTAAATTTATACAAATTGCCAAGTTTATTATTTTGTTGTAACTTTATAGACGTTGAATATAGTATCAAATTTAGAATGTCTTTGTTCTTTTATTATATTGTTATTATTACTGTATTCATATATATCGAATGTTTCAAATATATTCATTCTTAATTTCTTTTATAGGTTTCATATTTTCAATATTTGGAAATTGAAATATTTCAATACAAATAATAGCGATATTAATCCAAATTAATTGAGGAAATTGATTTGACCAAAAGCTAAGTCATCTTCAATGACACAAATTTATGAAACTATAAATAATAGAGTATAATGGTACTAAAGTTAAATGAGAATTTTATGAAATACTAGAGAACAATTTGAAAATTTTTTCATAAACAAGCATCAGAATAAGTAGTTGTATAAGTAGATATAGGTTTTCAAAGTATAAGAATTTTAAGACATAATATTTTAAGGTAGAAAGATAAATAAGGATTTAAAATAGATAGAGTAAATCAGATTTTATTGTTGAAATAAATATTTTGTTATATGAAAATTTTAAGACATCAAGTGACAAGGATTTAATAATTTTTGATTCTATCTTCACGTGAGCTACTAGTTTTCTCTAAATCACTTGTAAATATTTTACAAAGTAGCTCTTACTTATATATGTTGAGGACGGCAGTTTTGGGAATTGTGTCCCATTATCAACTCAGACCGTAACTGATCTCAAGGTTTTCGTAGGTTAGGGTAATAGGGTGGGGGTGGGATATTATGGTGGGGGGTATGGGTGTACATTGTGAGTATTAGGAATTACGATGTTAAAAAGTATGGGTGAGTTTTAATGTAATTGTGTGTTGAGTATGTGTGTAAGGTGTAGTTTGAAATGTCTGTATATTTTGTATTGTTGAGTTGTGTAATGTTGGTTATTTCTGTATTGTTTATGAAGAATTTGTAGGTTGGATGTTATGTCTATGTAGTCATGTTGTGTGGACTTGAGATGCTCAGCAAAGTTTGATCGGTAATTATTGTTTATTAGTGCGTTTTTATGTTCTTGGCAACATGTGTAGAAAGACCTTCTTGTCTGGCCTACGTAAAAACTGGGGTACAAACTGCAAGTTAGTTTGTAAACTCCAGCAGCGATATAAATGTTGTTGATTTTGTTGTGAAACAATTTAAACCCAACAACAAAATCAACGATATTTACGTCACTGGAGTTTACAAACTTACTTCCAGTTCGTGCCCCAGTTTTTACATAGGCCAGACAGGGAGGTCATTCTACACACGCTACCAAGAACATATAAAAGCACTAACAAACAATAATTATCAATCAATCTTCGCGATCATCTAAACTCCACAAAACATGACTATATAGACATAGCATCCAACCTACAAATTCTTCATAAACAAAACAGAAATAACCAACGTTACACAACTGAACATTAGCAAACATACAGACATTTCAAACTATACCCTACACACATACTCAACATAGAATTACATTATAACTTACACACACTTTTTGACATCATAGTTCCTAATACTCACAAAGTCCTCACCCCCATTCTAGTATCCTAACCTACAAAAACCTTGAGATCACTTACGATCTGAGTTGACAATAGGACACATCTCCCGAAACGGCAGGTTTGTAAAATATTTACAAGCGTTTAAGAATTTTATATTTTTAAAAATTATTAAAGAAATATAAATTAAAGTCATAGGAAAATTGTTTGAAATAATAAATACATATAGTATTTTGATGTTTAAAAATTTGTGTGAGTAAAGAAATTCATAAGGAGCATTACAATTGTAAAGAAGACTGTTGTTGTATTTTATTTTTAAAAAAAATATCCCCAGATTATTAAATTTAGATACACATACACTTGTTTAAACTTTTATCTTAATATTGGCTCTTTAATATTTTTGTGACATGGATCAGCTCAGAGCATTTCGATAAGACACTGCATCTGACATGTAATGTGCTAAACAAAATTAAAAAGTTTGCAATTAATAATATAAACAAATTCTTATTATTGTAAAACTAACTTTTTTATCATATAAATATTACTATTATATAATTTAGTGGTAGTTGATGAGAATAAAACATTCTTACCTCTGCTCCGTAAGTTATTCCATCAGTAGTAGGGCAAAGATCATTATATGGTTCATTACAACTTAATGTTTCTTGAAAACGAGGTCTATTTACCATACAGTGTTTGGAATATTTTGGGATAAGAAATTTTCTATGACGAACACGTTTACCAATGCCACATGATGTGGAACAAGATGACCAACTGGACCATTCGGTCAATATGCATCTAGGATCTTGTGTAGTTTCAATTATTACTGGCCTACAAGAAGTTTGCACATTGGATACAAATAAGTATAGTAAGACTTACAGTTTTTGTGTTGTAGTAATCTTGAGGTTTTTGTATAAATTATATTTTTTTTTGTATTGACTTGGCAAAAAACCATTACTTAGTGACTTATTCAGCAGACGCGTTTTGCACTAGGACAGCGCATTATTCAATGCTGTGAATCACTGACAAGACTGTTGCTCAGGTGTGTTGTGTTGGTGTGAGTATGTGGTGTATTTCTGTTCTGTGGTGTGTTATTGTTCATAGAGTAGTTGTTAATTATGTGCTCAAATATAGTATTTGATTGTGAGTGTGTTTTGTGGTAGAAACTTAACACAGTAGACAACTATGAAATATATAAACACCATAAATACTATCCACAATACATTCTAAATGGCAAAACACACTCACAAACAAATGATATCACTTGTCGGTGATTCATAGCGTTGAATAATGCACTGACCTAGTGTGAAACACGTCTGCTGTTTATATCAGTAAATAGTGGTTTTTTGTGAAGGTAATTAAAAAAAAAAAATTATATATATAATGTATAGTAAATTAAATGCAAGAAAAGTGAACTCAATAAAATATTATACAGTAATTAAACTGCATTACAAACATTTTATAGAACAACAGTTTATTACTAGATACTATCAAAACAAGACCTTGTTTCCATTCACTGAAATCAGTGGGGAAAGCAAGCAAAGTGAAAAATATTCATGCTCTCAATGTGAAATATAAATACAGTAGAGTCAATAATTAGATGTAGATGGGACTGAGACCCCTTGGGTTAACGAAAACTTGGATTACATGGAAATGAACCCTAATACGATAATTAAGAATGGACAAAATAGGTTTTTAGAACTGTATTGATTACAGTACTTACATAAATTAATATTGCTTTGGAATACATTATTCATCACGGTTGCTACATTTTTTGGAAAAAGTTTTAAAATGTCTTCTGCGTCTGGTTATCAGATTGTTTTTGAGCTGCAATCTCTCTTAGACTTCTTTTCAGAAGCACATCTGATGGCGTGGTGTCTGTTATTAGATTGACCTATATCGCATTGCAATTTCCAAGGCAGTTGTTCCTTCACCGTGACTAATCTTCCCTTCTTGTACTTTCCCGATCGAACCTTTATCTTTATTCTCGTCCTTACTAACTTCAGTAGTTTTTTGTACCATTTCAATAGTCATACCATGTGCTATCAATTGTTACTTACTTATATTCATCCTTACTCATCCATTGACGTACGTCCGTATCATCTACATTTTCATAACCTGGAAGTTTCCTAATAAGAAATGACAAATCTCTTACTTCTTTTGGATCAATGACACAGTCAACAGTTTTATTATAACTTAGGACTTTTTTCCATGACTTACTAAATATTTCTCCATTTATTTCGTTCCATGATTCGGCTGTACAGTATACAGCTTCATTAACTGGGTTGACCTTATGACATTTTTGGATAGAAATAAAGCATGGATATCATCGGGCCACAGTGGATCTTCATCTGGATGCAAAGTTGCATTGTCTGGCAGTAAATAATTTGAATTTTTTTCAAATAGATAAAATAGTCTGAAATAGAAATAAGGTCAAATTTAAAGGAACTTTGAGAAATCGGGACTCAGATTTTCGAGACTCTACTGTAATAACATTCAACTCTTATGTTTCTAAATTAATTTAACTTCTACAACGCCTAACTTTAAGTCATTTATATAATTTTTTTTCAAATCTCTGTATTATATTGAAATATATTTGTTTTTATGTATATGGTAATTTTATAAAGTATGACCTTAATTTTATTTAAAATATTTTTTGTAAACATCAATATTTATGGAGTTACTTTTAAACAGAAACCATTTTTACTTTTACCTCATGTAAACTTGTTTATCAAATTTGATCCTTTTAGAGAGTGGATAACAAATTTGGGTCTTTCTTTAGTTTTTAATTACTAACTCTACTTTTTTTTTGTAACAATATGTTTATTTAACCTAAAAGATATATAATATTATTAGCACTTACCCACAGGCTCCTGAACCATAACAGATTTCCCGATTATAAAGTAATTTCTTGCAATTTTCAGCTCGATTTAGATGTTTGTAAAATCGTTGTCTAGTACGAGAACCGATTCCACAAGTTGCTGAACACCTGTCCCACTCTCCCCACTCAGTTACACTGCAAGCTAAACAAGTTTCAATTGTTATTTATTTAAAAGTTTCTAAAGTTATTAATTTGTCAAATTCTAATTGATATTAAAGGAAAATACGCGTTACACGTTCATTACTGACAACGCCAATTGTTGTTGCACGAGTCTATAGTGTATGCTGATGGCACCAAGTAAAATCATTAACTTGTTCTGGTGAGGGCCAAATTCCTATTATTTTCCCTCCCTCATCATTCAGTTAATGGTTATCTGTCATGTCCTTTAGTCTTTCTATGGATTATTAGTTTAAGCCTTTGTTTCCAATTTTCTTTATTAGTATGTAAACAAATAAGTTTTGTATATTAAATAATAATAGGCCTAGTTATTTTCGTGGTAATAATCATACGACTATTAGTGAAAGTGAAAGAGCATGAGTTGGTGACAGTTATTTGGTAAAAGTGACTGGGAGATAGATATTTGTAGCAATATAACTGGAAAAGATGAACTTGAACACGCGCGTATCTAGCGACTTGCTTTGGGGGAGGGGCGTCGATGCATTATATATATATATATATATATATATTCTTGATATTTAACGTTATCCATTGTTTTTCCGTTGCACTGACTTTATGAAGTTAATATATTACTAAGTAAGTAATTTTATCCACCATTAAGTGCAATAATTTTACCTTGAGTGATAAGGCACCTTTCGGTCAATTGACCATTGTCGAATCACTCCAGTCTCGAAGCACTTAATGGTGGATAAAATTACTTACTTAGTAATATATTAACTTCATATATATATATATATATATATATATATATATATATAATATATGTGTGTGTGTGTGTGCGCTCATGCGTGTATGTAAAAACATAGAGCAGAAAAAGTTCTTTCTACGCTTGCGTTAGAAATCAGTAATGTGATAAAGATTCGTAGCAAATTAGACTTTTTAATAAATAATTATTCCAGTTTCGATAACACTTATGGCTAGAGAATATTAATTTCATAATAAGCTATTATTATAAAAATGGTTTATTAATTAATATAAGTAGTTATTCTTCCAACACGAACAATTCCGGAGTCAACTGCAAATATTACGCTTGCAAAATTACGTAGTGAAAATCATATGTTCGAGACTAAGCTTCACTAGCGCTATCTGTTGTTAAAACGTTTAGACGTTTACAAGGGTATGCCGACGGAACTCGTCACATTTTCAAATTAAAAATTATTTATTTACAATAAAAGACGAATTAACTTAAGTAAAAGTCTAATTTAATAATATATTATCGATTATTAACCCAAAGTTAAAAAAACTTTAACCATACGTCAAAAAATATGTATCTGCATATATGTATAAGCTTTTTCTCCTTCTTTTTTAATTGAAAAAGATTATTGTATGATCAAAATATTTCAATAGTTTGATAAGTTGTTATATGTGTCTATTAATTAATTTCCAAGAGAGTGCATGGACTATTGCCAATAGGTGAGTCTGTCAGTCTCCTATCTACTCCAAAAATTGCTATATATATTTTTATAAAATTGCTATACATATATACATACACACACACACACACACATATATATATATATATATATATATATATATATATATATATATATATATATATAACATATATATATATTTCTCGTTATCCATTGTTTTTCTGTTTTGCACTGACTTTATGAAGTTAATATATTACTATTGTAAGTAATTGTATCCACCATTAAGTGCAATAATTTTACCTTGAGTGATGAGGCACCTTTCGGTCACTTGACCATTGCACAATATATATATATATATATATATATATATATATATATATATATGCACACAGACTAACATATATACAAAAGCTTTTTCTTCTTCTTTTTTATCGAAAAAGACCATTGTATGATTTAAATATTTCAATAGTGTGATATGTTTTTATATGTTCTATTTATTTATTTCCAAGAGATTGGTGTTTTGGACTATTGCCAATAGGTAAGTCTGTCAGTCTCCTATCTAGTCCAAAAATTCATATATATATATATATGTATTATATATATATATATATATATATATATATATATATATATATATGTATATATGTATATATGTATATGTGTATACACATATATATATATATATATGTGTGTATATGTGTATATACGTGTATATGTATATATGTATATATGTATATGTGTATATGTACATAAATATGTATATATGTATATATATATATATATATATATATATATATATATATATATATATATATATATATATATATATATTTATGAAGTTAATATATTACTGTTGTAAATACTTTTATCCACCACTAAGTGCAATAATTTTTCCTTTTGTGATGAGGCACCTATCGGTCATTTGACCATTGTCGAATCACTGATTCGGTGATATCAGTGTTCGGTCGAATATCCGGCAATATTGTGTTCTACTTCCCTACTAATGACAGGTTTATCCACTGGTGCTATTTTAACTGTTTATCTGCAATTGTGAATAGTAATGTTTAATTTTTTTTGGATTCTCCATTCATCCCTGGTGCTCAACATATAACATTTTATATGGTTAACCACATATTTCCCATATACTGTAGTAGGATATATTATTTTATTTGGTTTTCCTATTCGGTTAGTTGGTTATTCTCATTATCTCTTATTGAGGTATTCATAATTTCTTATCTCTCTAATTTTCCCTCTGCTCTTCTTCAAAACTCCATGTCAGCTGGAAGTACTCTTCTAATAGATGATTCTTGTAATGAATACACCAAATTACTATAGTTATACATTTTTAAATGACACTATTTATTTTACACCTTTTTTTGATATATTCTGTTCCTATAACATCACAATTAGATACTCCTACCTTATACTCACTGACTCATAGTTCTTGTATTTATACTAAAAAATTAACAAAATGTAATAATTATTTTCATTATTGGTTTCCATTTTCAGCTAAATTTACTAATTTGCACTTTGTACTTTAACATAATTAACATACAAACACTTGCCAATAGTGATATTATAGTAGTCTAAACAATTTTGCTATTTTTGGACAAGTTGCAAATTTCCCTTGTGATAGTAACAATACTCATGTTACACTGATATAATCAAATGTTTCGCTCCTTTTTCACCATAAATGTTTATAGTGTTTTTGTCTCAATTTACCTAGTATATAGTTTTATACAAAATATTCAATATTCTCTTTAGTATGGTAATTGCCTGTTCAATGGGTAAGGGGGGGGGGAGAATGGCAGGGACTATCGTGTTCTCAAGCTTATACAATGCCAATTCAGTAGCAATGTATCAGTGGTCTAGTGGACACTAAGCATTTGTTGTTAAAGGGTATTTCATTCTTGTGTTGTTATGCAACATGAATTTCGTAAACGCTTCAATGTGGTTCATAGGGGACTCATCTATTTGCATAACACAATTATTCTATGGGTGAATATCTTCAGAATTACAGGTTCAATCTTAAAACGGAAGCCTATAGTTTGTTCAAGGTCAGTCAGATCAGCAGACAACATTCAGTGAGTGAGACAAGCTGTACTGAATAATCCTCATTGACCTTCTTGAAAACAAGCTGCCGCTCTTCATCCCTAAACCCAGAAGTAAAGGTTTGGCTCTGAAAAAAAATTGTTTCCAACAAAATGGAGCAAATGCTCATTGAGCTACTGTGGTTGTGGACTTTTTTGAGGAGAACGTTTTGTGGCCGTGTCATTTCTAGCAATAGGGACCGTTTGTGATTTTTTCCTTTTGGGATACCTCAAATCAAAAGTGTACACTATCAAACATTACAAAATACAAGAACTAAAAGATGCCATAAGCCAAGTGATTGCCCCCACAACACGTGAGATATAAGGAAAAGTATTTGAAAGTTTCCCTGCCAGACTAGAAGAATGTATGGCACAAAACCGACACCATTTAAATGATGGAATTTTTAAAATCTTAAACCTTATCATGTATGTTTTTGTTCCTGATTGTCATTAATTGGCATTCATTGTAGTTCTTAAAAAATAATAAATATATACAAAGTTTCAATAACATCAAAATTATTCTAATTTAAAACTCATCAGGTTTTTTTGCCGCACTCTGTATATTTATAAAAAATTTAATTTAGTTGCTAAACCTGGAAATTATATAGGAATAAATGTCACTGCTACTACATAGGAACTTAACAGGCCTAAGCAAGTTTTACATTTACCTTCATTATCATGTAGTTCATCTTCATCGTTGGAATCAACACAGCTTTTCTCATAGAGCCTTTGTCTTGTTAAATATAGCCTAGCCAAGGGCTTCATGGGGGTGCCTGAATAATAAATTAAAATGTTTGCATTAAATATAACTACAGAAAAGACATAAAAACGTCAGCCTCACAGTTAACAAAACTTTCATTAGAATCAAGTTTGTATCTCTTAGCAATGGGCAATAGTAGAGAAGTTTCAGTAAGATAATAGATTAAGTTGGGGTTTTAGTCATACAAGTATTTATGTTTCAATTCATACTATAAGTTCACACTCTCCCTTTATATATTTATTTATATATCTTGATAAAATTTTCAATTGTTAATAAAATACTTTTATTATGTTAATTATGTGTCCCAATATTATTGTTTGATTCTGTTTTATCATTTAGATTGTGTTGTGGTTGGTTTTATGGGGTTTTTATATGTTGAATTTTTCTGTTGTGTTTAGTTGCTTTTCTTGATAAAATTTAAAATTTTTAGACTGAAAGAACACCTAATCCAAATCAAATTTCATTGTACCTAAACAGAACACACTACAGATATACCGCAACATTGACAGATATCTAAAAACTCTACATTTCATCAAGAAAAGCAATAAAATAAATACAACAGAAAACTTCCAAATATAAAAACACCACAAAAAGCAACCACAACACATTCTAAACGATAAAACACCCTTACAAACATTATATTCGATAACATAATTAATAACCACTCTTTGAACAACAACACATCGACAAAACAGTCTTTTCCATGTCTCAGCATAGATCAATGCACTGATATAACGGGGAGCTTGTATGCTGAAAAACATCAGTAAGTAGTATTTTTTTGCCAAGTGGTATCAATAAGTACTAAGTAAGTATAATAAGTATATATTATAAGCACTTAAAAAAAAAAAAAAAAAAAAAAAAATATATATATATATATATATATATATATGTATCGAAATCTTGTTGCTGTTCATGACGAGCTGGTTGTAAATTACAAATTACACTTTTGTTATTACTTGCTGGTCGCAAGTAATAACAAAAGTGTAATTTGTATATACGTATATGTTTTTTAGAAAAACAAAACTTTTGTGGAAAGTATTTGCATAAAAACTAAATTTGTAAAAAGTAAAATTTTTTACAGTTTTTGTAAAAAATCTTTAGTTAAAAAATCAACTTAAACAAGATGATAGAAAGTGTAGCAAGCTAAGAAAGTGCTGTGGAATGAGCAAGGGGTAAGTTACCTGATTTGTCATAGAACGGTGAACGCACATCTGCGGGAAACGTTGAAGTTATTCTACGTATATTGTCTCTTGGGACAGTCTGTTGATCTGGTGACTAGAAAACAATGAGAGCAAATTTATTACCAATACTATATTTAAAAATAAGAACCTTTTAGCAAGTTTGCTGGTAGTGATAACCTTGGTAATACAGTATGAGTGCTAGACTCACACTGGCAACATTATAGAACGAGGAATGGAAGTAACTTTGGTTACCTCTCACAGAGAACATATAAAGTACAATAAAGCCTATAGCAAAGACTTCTCCTTTGGAAGAATATTTTAAGATTGCAAATCAAAAATATTTAACCGTTTATTGACACGTAAATTACTATAGAGTATCTAACAATGGAAAGACAAAAGTTAAGGTATCTGGTCATCTTTCTACGAGTGGTTAAACCACTTCCACTATTATTAAATTAAGTGACAATTAGAGATCTTCACTTACAAACAATTTGAAAACTTAAACCTTTAAATGATCCACATTTTTGTTTAAGGATCTAAGAAGTGGTCAGATGTCTTGCCAAATATATCCAAATTAATTTTAACAAGAAAAAAGTTCATTTTCAATGTGATTTAACATTTAAAAAATAATGGTTGTAAATAGGGATGGGCCAGTTCTGATTCTCAATGCCAGGAATCATTTATTCTATTGGTATCGAGTAATCGCTGGTACTTGATTCTCCATAGATTAAAGTGCCAATTCCATCTCTTTTTTCTTAACTGGTAAAATATGTGTGCAGTGTAATATTTTGGAAAAAATAATTATTTATCAACTATGTCTTATTTATATAGTAGTAGCTTTGAAAGAATTCAACGATTAAAGCAAATACCGATTTGAAATAACAAAAAATTATTATACATTTATGACGCAACAACTAAGGCGATCGAAAGCATTTCTAGTTTGTTTGTTTGTCACCGCTCATCTCGCTCTACTGTCTCACACTCACTTAGGCAGGCTGGACTCTCTCTCCCTGTCTCTGTTCATTACTACTCCAACACTGCTTCATAGATGTACAAAAACAAAACCCAAAGAAAAAAAAGTTCAAATTTCTCCAGTTATACAAAATGAAATGGCTATTACTGAAGTTATATTATATTGTAATTTTGAACTGAAGTTCTTATTTCTAATTTTAAATAAATCCCTACTACTATCTGACAAGTTTGTCATAATTTCAGAATTCCTACTTACAAATGAAGGTTGAATGTTTTGTGTAACCTATTACATATAGAAGGAGCTTTTAAAAGGCTTTAACATATGACTAGGATGTTAACTAAATTCATTGTTGGAGAATATTATATAGGCATTTATAACTTTTAAGGATCAAAAGTCGACTTTAGAATCGAGAATCGGAAAAAAGATTTTGGAATCGGAATAAAAAGTTTAGGAATCAGCCCATCCTTAGTTGTAAATCATAACTAATTAATAAAGTAAAGCATTGAATAATGGACTGAATTAGTACGAAATAAAAGCATTTGCTAAGAAATTTTAGTATGTTAGTGGTGGAAATAATTCTTAATTATAAAAGTACTAAATGTTGAATAATGTTTGTTGCTTAAGAGAGTAATTAATATTTTTCGTTTGGCAGTAATTCTCATATTTTAAAGTATAAAACCTATTTCACAAATACAGAAGAATGAAAAAAATATTGTATAAGCCAACTTGACTTAAACATAATATGATCAAAACTGTAGCAGTAAGAGTGGACTAACAATCATGTAAAATCCAGTTCTACAACTTTCTATTCATACAGACATGTGGTATATTTAGTTAAAATCTGTACTACTTTTAACAAAGTAAGTATAAAAAAATATATAAGGAAGTGTTTTGAAACTTACAATATAGGTGACACCACTGTCAGTACCTGCATCCCATGGGTACAAGTTTAGTACTTTAGACTCTACCCAGCTACAGTTGTCTAAACATAATTCCAAACCTGCAACTCCGACTATCCAATCAGGTGATGGGACTAAACAGAAAGAAAAAAATCCTATAACTAACCAACCTTTTAAATACAAGTTTGGTAAAGATTTTCTTAACTGACAAAAGCTACCCAATATGGGGGGGGGGGTTAAATTGAAAAAAAATTTTAATCATTGTTTCACTTAACTTAGCCATTAATCCATTTAACATTATATATTAATCATTATCTATTCAACCATATGTATTATTTTACAAGACAATATAAAATATATGTATTTTTTTAACAATATAAAATATTTTTATATTTTATCTAATCTTATTTTTACGCTATCAAGAACAATGAATTGACTAATTTTGATCTTCATGTTGAAATCTCCACATTGTAGTTTAAAATCATCCTCCAAGATGTTCATTCAATAGCGGATACGGGTAGAAGTCATTTGATGACTTAAAGGAGTAAGGCAGCTCTAAGGAATTACTCAAGGATGTATTGAGTGTAAGTAGCATGTGGCAAAGCATTAGTGTGGAAAAAAGCTGTTCTATAAATAGGTTTATAACCCATCTTGCACACACCTCTTATAAACGAAGATTGTCAGAAATGATCATGTGAACACGATTCACAGCTTATTTCCACTTACTGAAACAGTTGATAAGGATTTCATCAAGCATTAGGGGCTGATATTTCGAATATCTTCAACAACAGTTGGTGTGTGGGAAGTGGACAGCCACTTCTTTGTTCATCAAGTAAAGTTGTTTAATGAATGATTGACCTCACAAGAATTCATTTGCTTTGACAAATGTCCTGCGATAAGGACGTTACAACTCATGAATTTCAGCTGAATTTTTATTTTTTGCTGTTAGAGAATGAATAACACTACAAACCTTGTTAGTGGTGAAGGAGTGAGTGCGCGTAATGGCTGGATCCTGAAAGCCTAATCAATTGAGGCACAGGAATAAGAATTTATTAGTGTTGTCACTACATTTAGACAATAGCGGCTCCAGTGGGTAGGCCCACTTTTTTATATTTATTTGTTAAAATCATTCATATATACTAAATTAAATAATTAAAAATGATTAACATTATATATCTATGATCAAAAGAAATGCTCATAACATTATAGCGAAATTTAGAATGCACCGAGCAGCAATAAAATAGCAAATACTCACCCTATTGTTTAGATTATTATATTTATTTACCCTGAGAATAAAAATTCCTTCATACATACTAGTCAAATTTTAAACAGCTTCTGGAGAAGGGCGCAAGATCCCCCTCCGCTCACTAGTCATGACTCCTACCCAAAAAATAAATGCTAAAGCCGCCTTTGCAGTTGGAGTTTTCCCAAAATTTTCCCAACTATCATGTGGATATAAAAATAAGGTAATTTACTTTTGAGATGACCAGAGTAATTACCAGTTGGACTAATATCACCCGTTAGGAAGCAAAATCCTTTTCTAGAAGCTTTTCAAAATTGGAAAAATATCTCTATTAAGAAAATGAAATGACCCTTATGTTTATGCTTATTGGAATACTCATTAGATTTAACATTCCATAAACAAGAATGCTATCGATAAATTTCTATAAATTCCGTCCAAAAACATCTATTATTTTCCAATATTATTTCACTTAGCTAGGTTATAGGATAGGATATAAAACAATCTCACATCACAATGCTGCACCATTCACTGTGCTGAAATTGTATCACAGGTCAACAAAATACATACACACGTTCAAACTTGTCATATATCCAACCAAGTGGTACGACAGATTTTTAAGGATGCTATACTTCCGCACAACTCAACTGTATTGTACGATTGGTTGAACTACAAAAGCACGCAGACTGTGATTATTGTTCAAATGTCCGAATTGACTTGAGTTGTACGATAAATGATATCGTCTGTGGACCGTATTTTGTAACATGTTTGAAACTTATAGAACAATATCATTATTTATCTATGGAATAATACTCTTTAGTAAAATATAAAGCAGACTTTACAAACCAATCATAGAGACCAAGGACATTAAATGGTGCTTCCTGTCCACTCTGAACACTGCAAACGTCTTCCCGGTCACATTTGGATAGCCAATACCACGAGCCTTTATAATTGTGCGAATGTTTGAACTCTGGAACAAAAGTATAATTATAACATGGATTTTTTGTGTTGTACATCTTGAGGTTTCTAAATTACTACTACTAGTATTAGTTGGTGAAAAAAAACTACTTACTAACATTTGTTGCTCTACATAAGTGCATTGTTCAATGGTTTCACACTCAGACTAATACAACACACCTGAGAAACAGTTTTGTCCATGAATAATGGACTGATCTAGTGCAAAATATGTCTGCTGAAAAATATCAGGAAGTAGTGGTATTTTTCCAAGTGTTATCAATAGTAGTAAAATGATAAATTGTTTCATCTGAGATTTTTTTAGTAACTTGATATTTTACTGTAAAAGCCTTCAGTATAAAATGAATTTAATGTACACAATTGAAGATAACTTAATGTACAATGTCGATATTTGAGGATGACTCCAATAGTCCATTCTTCCCAGCCTTAATCTAAAGCCACTTTATTACCTCTCCTATATTGATGGATTGTAATTTAGTCTCCAAAGGCACAAGAGTCCTTTTTAGCACTCGTTGTGTAAGCAACAGAAACAAATTAAAACCTACTGTAGATGCACTGTACACTAGCCAATGTAAAAGCAGTTGAAGTCAGTGACAGTAACCAAACGATCTATATGGGTGAACCTGCCTCCCTTTCACCACTACATTCCATTGTATGTCTATTATTCGTAGATTTGCCTATTATTTGTCGTTATTTGTAGATTTATTGGTAGAGCGACTAATGCATCAAACTGACGGTGGACACAAACGATGGACTAGCAAAATACACAATAATTTATGATTTTGTTGCCTCTATATAGCTTGTTTTGTTACTCTAGTAACAAATTTACTAGAGCTATTGATAGCGACATTCCTAAAGTAGATTTCGTGTAGCTTACGTGATCGGGGGAACAACAATAGCTATATTCCATCAACAATAATTAGCACTATGCCGAACTACGTGTATATTTTACCTTAAAGTGTTTCTTTTACTTTACGTATATTGAGATGCTCTTGGAATGATAAAATGGAAAATGTATTTTAAAGTTTTTTTGATTCTTAATGAATCAATACATTTAAATATGAATTATTGATTTGTGTAGTACATATGAATATATAAAAGGAGTCTGCCCATATAGGGGTTCGATGAAGTCTGAACAAAGAAAATAATGCACAATGATTTAAATAATAATATTGTACTTGAATAATCTTATTTATTGCTATCACACATATTGACATTAAAAGTAGGATCGTCGATAATACTTTTGTGAAATTTGAATCCACCAAAGCTGTGCAACAAACCAGACTAATCACAAAAAACTGACACCCAACTTGATCCAGGCAGAAATCACAGGGAACAAGTTCAAAGGAGAGATGGTCTTAATTCCATGAATACTGATAATTTAATCAGATCTACCCATTGATTTCAAACGACTATAATATCCTTTGCATCTTGCTTTCCCAATATCCATTAACAAGGCACAAGGACAATCATAGGCCATTGCTGGAATAAATTTAGATCATTCGAGCTTATATCACCTACTTTTATATGTTGTGTGCTCGCAAGTTGGGACACCTAAAAGTTTTATGTTTATATGCCTAATGTAATAAAGAAAAACGTCAACTATCCTCTGACATTTCAGTAAATGAAATATAATTATTTAGATGTTTGGTTTGCTTTTCTTATTAGAAAATTATGATTTTGGGCACATCAATGTGTGTCAGATAATGCTAGTTATAATAATAATTATTGTAATTATTTAATAAAAAGTAACTAAAATACAAATTTTTTGTTGACCCAAGTAGGAGTTGACTTTAATATTTTTTATTAAAAAAATTGTTTCATGTCAACAATTTTTTTTTATATTACTTATTTCAATTTCTGATACGTAAAGATTTAAAACTATAGATGAATCATGTAAGTTAGTTCTGAATCAATGCACTTAGCTAGTGTGAAACTGAAAACATTTTCAGAATTTTTTAATACGTTAGTAGCTTAGTTGGTGACTCCAGTTATGGGCCTATGGGATCAGCTCTTGACTACATTGCTAATAATTCTGGGTTCGATTCCCAGTAGAGCTAAAGAATTGAATTTGTGTGCCTCCAGATCAACCCAGCCTATGAATAATGAGTAAACAGAGTCAAACCAAGGGTAATAAAGGGTGATGGAAGCATACTGCTGGCCACCAATATCTTCAATCAATAAAGGGTTCACACAGGGCAGCTACCCTGTCTCTCCTTCACTAAGTTCCATGGTTTGAAAAGGAGTCGTTATTTTAAGTAGTTTAAGTAAAGTATTTATTTTAGAATACAAATTTCCTCAAATTACCATATGAACCAAAATAAACAGTACTGAAAGAGTTGTAAGATTTTATTTAGCTCTAACATAGTTTTACAAACACCTTCAAGTAAAGAAAAGCTAAATCGGTTATACTTGGGTATAAACATGTTCTACATGGACTCCGTTCAATATGAGGGAATACTCATATTTGCATCATTTTGACAAGGAGTTGTTTCATGTTCGTTATACACTGGGTGATTTTTTCCTGTAATTGGATGATGATGATCGGTGGGTGATCACACCTCCTTCATCATTCCCCAGACGTAGGAGTCATATAGTGTAAGATCAAGGGAGTGGACTGTGTAAGGAAAGTTTGTTCTAAGGAAGAAGAGGTGGTTGCCAAAAGTTTTTGAAGGAAAGCAGTGTTGTCTAAGGCAGTGTGGCTGGTTGCGCCATCTTACTGTAACTATTGTGAATGTAAAGGCGTGTTTCAGGCACAAAAATATCTCCTAAGTTTACCTATAAAATGACCAAAAACGACCCCAGTACAACTGATTCAGTTTCAGTATTGTTTATTTGGTGCAAACGGTATTATTTGCCTTGTAAATAATAGAATCAGTTTTAAAAGTGATTTCACACCAGTATTGGTGAGGTTTCTTTCCCAATAGCAGGGGAAAACTGTTAATAATCAGGGGATTTATTAAGGAAATTAAATTACATAGATTCTGAATCGAAAGCAATTTACCTGAGATTTTAGCTCTGATTCTAAAATACGTGTGGCTCCACGTTCTGCGACTTGTCTTAAGCCTTCTGATGCAATTCCACCATATTCCCAAAATCTGGCACATAAAATAAAAAATTAGAACAAATTTTAAACTTGAATTAGCTAAGGGTAGAGTTACAATAAATACAAATTGAAATATAACTACAGCAGTTCTAATCAATTTCATTAATAAATTATAAATTATTTATATATTGTGCATATAATAGAATCACTCTAGATAGAGACTCATCAAGATTCTTGGAGTATTAGATATCAACTTTCATATTTTTTACTTAAATATCTTTTGAAAGACCTTTCTGTTACTTTCTTTCAGTCTTTCTGGCTTAAGACTTGCAACCATGAAAATTTGGGGTTTAACTCCCTTTATGGGCCCAGCGCTCCCAAGCCAGATGACCAAGCTTCTGCTTGTCTCAGCCATAGCCAATATGAACTCTTTATATCAAGGTCTCTTAAGATAATGAACTATTAAGACACTTGAGGAAGTAATTTATTTATATCCTCTCGTGACCAAGATCTTTGAGAAGCACGTAAATGGTCTGTAATATTTTATCTCTTTATAACATAAATATTTTTGTAACACAAAACATATATTAATAATTTAAAGTCTTTATTATTACACTTTTATTTCAACATTTAAACAATAAACAGAACAAAAAAATACAACTTAACAAGTTTTAACACAATAGGCTAAACTCAATTCCTTCAATTTTAGTTACAAAATTTTATACCCTAGGCTATTTTCTAAGATCTGTTAATATCTCGGGGTTTATATGCATGGGCTATATCTTTTAACTCTTTGGTTAAATTAAATAAATTTTGATAAACAAGATTAAATTTAGAAAATAGTTTTAATAAATAGCTTCCTGATGAAAAAACTTAAATTTGGAATAAGCAAAAAGGTCCCTAAACTGTTTGAACTGGATTATGTTTCTTATTACTAACTATTAATTAATTACAAGATATTCTAATAATGTACAATTTTAAATTTCCTTATGATTTTAAAAGTTCACTAAAGTTTATTTGTATAGCGCTACGTACTTAACTTATAAATTATCGAAGTTTGGCTGGATCTTCATACAGGATTCATTTCTCTTTAAATTTTATATTTCACACAATTAAATTCCTTTTAGTTACTTCAAATTACATTAATACTGTATTATAGCTTTAAATTCACTTATCCTTGTTTTAATTTGGCCAAGTTTCTTCACAAATTTGTACAATTTTGAAGAAATTCTTCAAATGGAATTTTGACTTCTAAGAACTGCTCCTATTCCTTTGGCTACCCCACGCTAGACTGACGCATCGTTCTACTTTTAAAATATTTAAAACATGGCGGCCTTTCCACCTCCAACCTTTTCTTGCATGTAATTTAGTTCGATTTTTTTCCACTAGAGTCGACTGGACACTGACCTACTTCTTGGTTCCAGATCTGATGCAACAACGAGATTGTTTACAATCGCGTTTTAATTTGGTCAACATACTGATTCAATTTTCCGATCCTTAACAAACCTTCCAGTGTTTATTTAATTACTATTATTTGTGTGTGAAGTGTCTTTACTTTTTACTTTTGTAATAATTCCAAAATGTGTGTGTTTTGGCTGGATTTATATTAACCTAACCTCTGACTTCATTGTTTACAATCGCGTTTTTCACCTCCTATCTCTCAAGTAACTACTTATGCCCTATGATAATAAAGTTTACAATTTTGTTTAAATAAAATTATTATTAGATTATCTTGTTTTAATTTTATTTGTTAGGTTATTTGATATAACAAATTTCCTAATGCATTTTACAGTTCAAATATCTTGTTTACATTTTACAACCTTTCTAGGCTTTTACCTAAAATTAGTTTCAATTTCAATCTAGCCAATTTCTCATTTGCTATTTTCAAAATGTTACAGGTCTTTGAAGAAAGCACAAGGACTCCAAATTCTACCTGCATTTTTTTTTGCTCAACTAAGGAGCACAAATCTCAGTATTTATTGAGTTTGTATTCAAGTTTGGGTGGAATATTAGTACCCTGAGGCAAAGTCAATCGAAGAATAGTTATGATTAATTTATGATATGATTTAATTAGTGGTTCTAAAAACAGCCTTTAGCACCTTTCTTATTATTGAAGTATAACTCTTATGTTGCCGTGTATAAAAAAACTATAAACTTGCAGTTTTTGTGTTGTACATCTTGAGGTTGTTTAAATTACTTTAATGAAATTGGTGTCAATTAGCAAAACAACCAATACTTACTGACATTTTTCGCCAGATGCGTTTTGGGCTAGATCAGTGCATTGTTCAATGCTTTGAGTCACGAACAAGACGGTTACTCAGGTGTGTTATATTAGTATGAGCATGCTTTATATGGGAGTGAATCAGTAGGACTTAATGTTATCTCTAATAAGGACTCTAAAGATAACATATCACAATTTCCTTCCTTTACAGTTTTTATACATGTATCTCTTTTTTTACCAAACTGTATCATAGAAATCTAAGAGCTAATAATGGTCTTAACTTGGTTTAAATTATTTTAAGATAGTGTTTGAATAATTTTTAAATAAAATTTCTTACATTTTCAGATATATCATATATTTAGTTCTTGATTTGTAAAAAAGAGGTTCCAGTACTGTTGGCTACCGGTTGGGAGGGTGTGGAACTTATGGAATATTGCAGTATTGAGTTCTAAAATCGATATATTTGCGCTTTTTGCATTTAAAAAAATTAATCTGCGGACCAAATATCAATCTAATTTTGATTGCAATTTTTAATTAAACTAAGACTAATGTAGCAACATTTTTTTCACCATAGCTTTTGACCTATATTAAGTTTTATTGTAGGCCAACTAGGCTACCGTTCAAACAATGTACATTATTTCAATTAATATTTTTACCTAATTTAAAAAATTGAATACATTTGGTTTGAAAATACAAATGTTCACCAACAAATTTATTACTAATTTAAAAATACTTAACTAAGTGAATACGTAATTGCTTACTTGTTAACGCGTTTCAAAACATTCGTTCCTTTTACGAAGCTAACCCTCTACTGGCGGCATCGGTGAGGTGTAAAGGCTCTAACAGGACTGGATTTATGACACCGATGCTGCCAGTAGAGGGTTAGCTTCGTAAAAGGAACGAATGTTTTGAAACACGTCAGCAAGTAAGCAATTACGTATTCACTTAGTCAAGTATTTTTAAAATTAGTTTAATCAGTGAATTAAAAATGATTACATTAAGCAACAATTTTATATTTCTTGTTTTATAATTTTGTCTTTACAGTTTTTGAAATAATTACTCGTAATTATTAAAAAGATAGAGTACTTAAACAGGTTTTACCTTAAAGTTTATACAATTGAACAAAGTTTAGAAAGTTTTTGTATTATGTGCCTCCTCTCTCTCTCTCTCTCTCTCTCCCTCCCTCTCTCTCCCTCTCTTTCTCACCTTGCTGTTAGTATCTAGAGCAGAGTGCCGTCCCCGAAGCAGAAGATTTTACGTACTTTCAAAGGTCAAAATGAGTGAGTGGTGCCCCATTTAGGTTCAGGAAAAATAGTGAAGAGACAGTTTATGTTAACAAAGACGCTCTGGAACCAGTTATGATGAGGTTTATTTGAGAAAAGCCTCTCCCACATTAGTTTGAAAACATTGAAATTGTTTTGATTGCAGTTGTCAACCAAAGCAAATTCTTGAGATACTTCGTTTTTTTACCGGTTCTGCCTAAGTTCTCCCAATTGTCAAAAACATATTCAAGAAATGCTTAAAGTGTCTTGTTTGTTCAATTGAAAGTGAACGGTTAGTGAATCAACATTCTTATACCCAAAAGCATTGCCTTTAATGTCATTGGTCCAAGCGTTTGGCCCACCTATACAGGCTGGATTAGCCAAAACTGCGTCTTCACCACTCAACATTCTTTTTTTGATTACTTCTGATAGTTCCTCATAAAAGACAACAGGAACATTGGGCAATTCATTATTTTCTCAAAAATTTCAATTACCATAAACCTTTTATTGTTGACAGACATCACAGTTCGCTCGTGAAATGTTCCTGAGGTATCTTTCCGAGAAATAAATGTGTTTGTCAGAATCTGTAAACTTTTGTTAGCTTGGAACGATTCTACATCTCGGTTCTGAATTTCTCCACTAACTTCTGATAGTTCTTAATGTTCAAGCATTAGAGCTAAATCTGGAACAAATCAGTGGTTGTAAGTTTTCTAAGCAGACCTTCATACTTGCATCTGTCCGAACTATCATGGGCTTGGTCTTCTCTAGCCAAAATAAAACGGTTTGCTAGAATTTCTTATTTTTCCCAAATTGATGAAACTGTTCTGAAGCTGCAAGCTACCCAACACCCTTCCAATTTTCAACAGTTGAACTCCAAGCCCATTCGCATTTGATCAAATGCAACTCTTTGCTGTTCTTTGGCGACACGTGGTACAGAACATAAGTTTATCAATGAACACATTAAAGCTATTGATACTGGCAATTTTTTTCACAACATCACTCACACATAGTTAAAATCTATGATGAGAGCAATGTAAAATAATGATTGAGAGAAACTTGTCTTTTAACAAGGCACACACTCCATAATTCCTGCCAAGCATCACTAACGCTCCATAAATTAATCTTATTGCAAAACTTTATCATCTAATTTGTAACCTTCAGGCATTTAGTTACAGCTCGAAAAATTCCAAGAGATGTCACACTGTTAAGCTCAACCAGGTCCAAAACTAAATTCACAGGATCTGCCTTTCTTAAATCTTAGATGCAAATTCTTATATATAAAATCAGAGTTGATGTTTTGCTCAAAGTTGTTGATTCATTGATGATGATCGCAAACTTATTGGTCGATTTGATTATTTTTTGAACAATGTGCTTCCACATTTCTTGCCTTAAGAGGTTTATGATATTCATCCAAGCTTTATTTGAATGTAGGATGGGACCCATATTCAATACATTCTTGTACATTGATTTCCGACTGAAAGTCATTAAAAGACTGATTATGTTTTGCAACCTTATAGAGTAGTTTGGAAAATTCTTGCTGTAACATCTTTCTCTTTTGATAATGTATTTAAACACACGATTTCTACAGTTTTTTTAAAACTCTACAACAAATTTTAAATCGGTTGATTGTGCAGAACTGTCTTTGTGATCATATATTTTCTTCCTTAAAGCTATTTAATGTGATCCCATGTTTCCCCAAAACTAGTAATATCACATCCAGTTAATGTTTAGACACTTTCATGCCAGGTTTTTCTTTCATATACCTTGTTATCCAACATTCCGGCTAACCTCACACCAAAGTTTTATGTTGTGTACAATAAGACAACAATATGTTTTTCCACAAAACTATTTCTTCTGTTCTAAAGTCCAACAGGCTGACCATTGTTTCTCACCTTCTTTGATGTCGTTGCTAGAAGAAGCTGAAGTAACGCTGGACGATGTAGGCCGAGTTGACTCCATTGGAAGTGTCGTGCAGTTTTCAGTTTCTTAAACTAATTTTGAACAATATGTCTAGTTTTGATAATATTACTTATTTTGTACATTGTAAAGGCCCATACACTCAAAAGACAGAAAAGTAGCAAATTTTAGGCGCTTTGATTCCAAAAATACTACACGATTAAACAGAACAAAACCGTAAAAACGTGTCAGGCCGTCCAGTGTTCTGACTGCACTTATATTGACAGATAAGTGTAGGATGAACTGTTGCTCGTCAAGGGAAGGGAAGATGAGACGGCTAGCACCCTGAGTATGGCTAGAAGTTCAGTTTAGTCAAGTACAAAGCTGACCTTCAATAAATGATAAACTGGTTGAATGTTAAGTCAAAAGTTTATTTATTTAGTGAAACGTTTCAGTAACTAATTTGTTGCTCTTGTTAAGGCTGTAGTGCTGTGAAAAGCCAAGTCCTTCACTTAAAGTTCAAATGAGTAATTTGAGGAGGCAAAACATCAAAACCCTTTTGCCAAAATATTTCTTAGAGCTGTAGCTCTGCTAACTTGTCTTTCCGCACTACTATAACTCTTCAATGTTTGGTAAAGTGTGAAGGGTTTGTTCTTTTGCCTTTTCACATTACTCATTTGCACTTTAAATGTAAGGACTTTGTTTCTCAGGCTTGATAAGGACAACAAATTAGTTGTCGAGACGCACTAAATAAATAAACATTTGACTCGATATTCAACCAGCTTATCATTTATTTAATGGTGCTCAAATAAACATTAAAGTTGACCTTAACTTTCATCTAACATTAAACAGTTCTAAATGTTATGTTATATATTCGACTCTTTTCCCGATCAGAGGTTTCGTGCCGTCACAAATCTAGCCATGCATATATTTAATTAAATAATGTGATAACATATGAGTTCATACAACATATATGCTAATAAAATTACAAGAACACTTACTGTATTGTAAGACTTTAGAATCAGTGGCGTTAGATGCGTTTGCACTTTGCTATAAGTATGAGAGATAGATACATGCATACCTGTATTTAGTCGTATGAGAAGCACCAATGACATCACTAAATTTTGTTGACCAACTGTTGCTAGGAAAATCTTTAGGATGAGTGTGTCGAGACCACAAACCTTCAAAAGTAACCTGCCAAAATATATTCAATTTTATAATTATGAAACCATTACAAGCTGCTACAGAAAACTAATTAAAGACTTATAAAATAACTAGTTTTTCATTGTACAAAATCTATCCAGAGTAACTTCTACTGAGAGCATTGTTGACCTCAGCGAAACAACATAACGTTTATAAAAACATGATGATTTGTTTTTAATATAGTGAACACCTCATATTTGGCTTCATCACAGGCGCAGCACGTTTCCAAAGCTATTGGTTGCTCATCATGGTTCTCTTGCACGTCTTCGCATAATACCTTTGACAATGGTCCATCATCTTGATACCACAGGTCTTTCCTCTCAACCACTGTTGCCCTGTAAGAAAACAAGTAACATAAACAAAAATTGTTTAAAGGTAATTCCTACTTGGGTCAACAAAGAAATCTTTTATTTGAGTTACTTTTTATTAAATAATTACAACCAATATAAATACAATAACATAACCTATGCGTTAAAACATCTGTTTCCACATAACATAAAATCAGCTGTTTTATGAAATCACTTATTTTGAGCCAAATGGTATGTAATAACTATATTGCATACCTTGTCCCTTTTATGAAAAGTTTTTGTCCCATATAAAACTAAAATTAAATCATTAAATTAAATTAATAAATTAATATATTTTTAAAAACTATATTAATATTAAGTGTCATCCACTACAAGTTTTTAAAAAATATATTTAGGGCGTAGACATGAGTGGATGAATAAAAAGTATTTTATTAACAATTGAAACTATGATCAGCATATATAAAAAGAGAGTGTAAACTAGAAGGGGGAATTAAAAAAAACGACTTCATTGCCATAGTTTTAATTCGGGAAATTTATTCCAAATGACTAAAAAATATTTACACAAGAAACTGCACCTTCTAAAAGTAGGCCTACTATTACTTATCAAATCAGAGAAACACTAAAGCAGAAATACAAGGCTGATGAAATGTAGTAATTATTAGACTAGAGTAAAGCTCCAACTATCCGAATCAATTGGCCTTGGCTTGCTTGGCGGAGCTGTCATATTGAGCTCCTGTAACATGCCGTTTCTGAAATCTCATTTACAGCAGTGTGATTAGTACTTGTTGACTTTATAGTAGTTAAATAGCTTTCTGAGAATTTTGATTGACTAATTGCTTTATAGGCATTCGTGAGGTCATTTACATGTAAATTTTATACGTGGTTGTTTGGTGATTTGAGCGTTGTATGATTTGCTTTGCTGATTATTGGACTGATTTGTTTTGGCTTGGATTTTAGTGAGGTGTGGATTTTAGATTTTCGACCTTCGTGGGGGCTCGTAGACGAAGCACAGGGGTCGATTCCTGCGCGTCGGAAGCGGTGCCGGATCTGTGAATTGCCGAATCAATTGGGACCAGACCCCATTCGGATGAATGGGAAATACGAAAAAAATTTATTTTTATTGGTAAAAGGGTCAACAAAATTAACTACTGTATGTTGAAAATGGGAGAAAAAACTATATGTTTTAAGGTTTTACATTTTTTCACAACTTCTGAGCTTAGAGTAATATAATAATAATTTACAATAATAATAATAATAATAAGAGAACACTGTATATAATAATAATATTATCCGATTAACGATTTTATTACCTTTCCGAAGCAGAACTACAAGAGTACACAAATAAGTGAATAATATATTCTGTCATATGTTGATAACAAATTATTGGTTATTGTAAATTAAATTACTTAAATGGCTCAGTAACTCAAAAAATGCTTTTCATACCATGTTTTAGTGAAATAGCTTACCAACATTCCTATGGTTTAAAGTATACAAATACTTTACAACGTATAATTTACAGAGGTTCAAGTTTTCAAAATGTCCCCAGTCTCAACCCTGACCATCCGGGTCATAGCCCCTCTCACAACATACTCCTGGGGGCGCATCTGCTTTATATAAGTAAGAACACTATATTATAAGTAATAAGTGGCTTTTTGTATTTTAAATTTTTCATAAGTAGAAAATCTTATAAGAAGAACTGATTCATAGTTTATTACATGTACAAAAGAACTGATTCATATTATATCGTATGATTAGAAGAACCGATTCATGTTATATCATATTATTAAAAGAACTGATTCATATTATATTATCAGAAGAACCTATTCGAATATCATATGAGCAGAAGAACTGATTGATACTATATCCTACGATAAGAAGAACCGATTTATATAATCAAAAGAACAGATTCATATGATCAGAGGAACTGATTCATACTACATCATATGTTCAGAAGAACTGAAAATATCGTGGAACTGCTAAAAGAGGTGATCAATCACTTACCTGAATATAATACAACCACTGCCTGTAGTGGGTGCGTTCCACCGCACCTGGATCTCTCCTTTCCCGACAGAAGAGGTCTCTTTCACCATGTTGGGGCAGTCTTCACTGAATTTGGTCAGAGCATCTCCATATAGCTGGAAGCTGCCAACACGGTGTTTGTTCGTTTCCGAACCTGACTTGGAACGATGGCCTGTTGGACCGACGACCAGGTTGAAACCAACGAACGTTTGGATGTGTTGGTTACTTCGTGTACCGTGGATGCTTACTGGAAACAAAAACATATGGGCTCTGTTGTTTAATTGTGTTTAGTAAAAAAAAAAATAGTTTCATGATAATTACAAAATATAAGGAGGACAAATAATTAATATTACTTCATTCATACATAAGGCTAAAAAATGTTTTTATACTTTAACACTTGCCTATAGTAGCGCAGTTTCGGGAGATTTGCCTTAACTGAGTGACAGTCCAAGTTGATAATGACACATCCTCTGAATCTTATTATTTAGTTTGTTCTAACAACACAGAACTAGAGTTTTAAAGTACCTAAAAAGTAGTACTAGTTTTAATCAGTGGTCTAGTAATAAATTTTCCAGTGTGGGAACGCTATTTATCTTCTAAGCATTAACTAATATTGGGCGATTCATAATTACCCCTACCTTATAAGAGGGTGTCCGAAATACTCAAAAAATTGTAGCCTTAAAGGCAGTGTGTAACCAAACCAGGTTATAATGGGTTTAGCTGCAAGGAATAGCCCGTATAAATGTATGCAGGTAGTATAATCACTGCCTGATGTCATTCATTTATCCAGTATGTTTGTTCTACAAACTTCGGTTCCCTGCTACTGAAGGCGGTAGGGGACTAAGACCAGTTAGTCTTGTTACTCATTCAACATAAATTTGTCCTACTATATCACTCATTCCTCCATCAGATGGTGCTCTACAAACTTGGCTTCTCAGCTACTGAGGTTTGTAGGGATCTCTTGGACCAGTCAGTCTTGCTAATAATTCTAATTTTACAGATGGTAGCTAAAAGAGTCCTCTCTCCTTAGGTACAAGTCGAGGAAATAATAGGGTCTGGCAGGTGGGGCAAGACCATCTGGATTTGCTCGGACAGTCATGCAGCTCTGAAGGCTTTAAGTAAGGCTAGTGTACCAGCTCTAGGCTGGTGGCTGAGACTATAGCTTCTCTAGCAGAGCTGAGTAAGTATAATTCACTCAACCTAACCTGGATTCCAGGACATTCTGGCTGGATAGGGAATGAGAGAGCTGACGCCTTAGCAAAACAAGGGTGTATAACCCAAGGACCGTTGCTGAGGGCAGTGGGCATGCCGCCTCAGGAGGGGCGCAAGAGGATCACGGCATATATAGACAGGTTGTGCAGGGAAGAATGGAATGTAACCTTGGGGTGTAATAAATCCAAGGTACTGTGGGGTTACTCAGGAGATTTGTGGGGCAAAGAACTACTCTCCTTAAGTAGACATCAACTCAGAGCTACTGTAGAGCTGGTTACATGCCATGGGAATCTGAGGGGGTTCCAATACAAAATTGGAAAATCTAGGTCCCCTGTGTGCAAGAGATGCGACGAGGACCAAGAGGAAAGCCCGATCCACGTACTCTGTGAGTGTCTTGCTTTGGGAGCTGCAAGGAGAAAGTGGTTTGGCTGGCAGGTATGTACACCAGAGGATATCAGAAGATTTAGCATCAGGTGGGTACTTAATTTCTGCAAAGAGGTAGGTATCCACTAAGCTAGTCCTGTGGTAGGGATAGGAAGAGAGTACAAAGGCTGCAGGTAAGTGCTCTACACCGATAAAGTCCCACCAAGTTTTAGTAATAATAAAATAAATAATAAATAGGTACAAGTCTATTCGAGGACGCTAACCAAAGAGGTCGACACACTACTTCCAGGGGAACTGTTATGTCCTAGTGCCACTGGCAGGTCCGGACGGGGCACAAGTGGAGTGTCAACTCCAAACAGCAAAACCAACACTAGACTTAATTCCATTGCTTCAAAACATACCTCCGGTGCCTTGGGTGTAATACATTGGTGTCAATCTCCGATAGGGATACTGGTCACGAAGTCCAATATCATACTGTATATCCTAGATAAAGGAATTTTGATGTATTATCTTAACCCTATATACCCTACACTAACGCGACTAAGGCCTGATTTTTGTAGAATCGTCAAAGCTTTACCACGCATCCAATAATTACGTAAGTGAAATGACGAGCCTAGAGGTCGGCGAAAGGAGAAAAAAGTATTTTGTGACGCCATAAAAAAATACAGACTAATGTTAAACGGTTGGATGCATTAAACAAAAACGAAATGAACCCACTTGTGACGCCTGAGCATGGGGGGGATTGTTGTATCCACGCAATAGGTTAATGTATGAATTAATTTCCATATTACTAAATCAGCCAACCATGAATGATATACGGCTAAACGAGGGCACTGTTTAACATTTAAGGGACGCTAAGGTAAGCGCCATTTTGAATTTCCTTCACCATAAAAACGTTATTCAACATATCATTAACGCCCTTCTATTTGTTTTTAGATTTTACGTTTTACAAAAAATGCATTTTATTTGAAAATTAGTAATTTTGTTTTGGCGAAAATTTTTAATATAATGACCACTTGAATATTAATTTTAAATATAATTAACCTATGACAGAACTAAAAATTTGGTTTTTTTTACTTTACCTTCCAACAGGTTACTCTTGTAACATAATACACATCACAGTTGAGTGATACACACACACAAATACAAACATTCACACAATTACAAACACACACACACACACACATACACACACAAAACACACACAAATACATATTACAAACACACACAAGACACACACACACATAAGACACACACAAACACACAAACACACACACACACACACACCACTACACACACACACACACACACACACACACACACACACACACACACACACACACACACACACACACACACACACACACACACACACACAACACGACACGGTTTTTAGTCGGGTCTGTTAATTTGTTCCTTTGTAAACTCATAACGTTTCTTACTGCCTGTTGTAATGTGTGATCGTGTGATCGTCAGCACACTGCTGAGTACAGACATCGTCCTACTTCACAAATCATATGCCTTGTTGGAAATTTACTGTGTAAATAAATAATACGTACTGGCAATACCGATCATACCCCCCCCCCCATTAAACTCCACTATGGCCCAAAATGTATTTACATGATTCATCATGTCCTACCGTGCTTCATCAAACCCCACAATACCTAACCATAAAACAAATCTTGTCGCATCGCCCCAACCCTCTGTCTTGTGGCAAAGAACAAGCTTCGTGTTGCCGAGGTTTACACTTTCCTGGTGGTAAATATTTTTTTTTTCTTGATTAAAATTCATTTTAAAAGAGAAAATAATGAACGCCGTCGAGGTATTTGCATACCCTTGTGGGAGGAGGATCGAACTAACAAAACTTTCTTAATTAAAAGGAAAGATTTATATTGAAAAACCCTCGTAAATGATTTTAGTTTGATGCAGTTCAAATTTTAGTAGAAGAGAAATAAAACGAAATTTAACGAGAGGATTTATTTACAAGGGGAAAACTTAAATTATTTAGAGCACAATTACTATATTTACTTAATTATTATTATTACAAGTCTAGAAACTATAACTTGACTAACCCTTTCACCAAAAGCATCTGATCCACTGCCCCCTGGATGGAATAGTTTCTCTGACCAAAATAACCCTTAATCCTCTTCCTAGTACAAGGACTAGTACAGGGACAACCATCCCCGAGGAGGAAGAAGTGGTTCCTTTCACAACCCTTTAAAAATTACCTCTAGATATGAAATTACTAATAAATGTATATACCCGAGTACATTTTGCTGCCTTTCCTAATTTTAAAATATTTCCCATTCTTGACGCGTTTCGGATTGGCTCCATTTTCAAAACTTACATAGTGCTAATTTAAAATAGTTTTGGAAATTGAATTATTCCGAAACGCATTAACAAAGGAAAATAGTGTAGTGTTGGGAAGGCAAAAAAATGTACTCGGATATGTACAATTATTCCTCACAGAAATTAAGATGAGTGTGTTAGGAATTTTTGCGTCATGTTTTGGAGAAACTGATGCCAAAGTTACTCGCTTTCGCCGGTGAAACTGCAGCCTATAAAGGGCTACACTCGAATTGCTCCGTATAAACTGATGTTACTAAGTAGTCACAATTAGATTTCACGCAGGGAATGATTTCTCTTCCGGTAACAGGAATCGTGTATAAAGCGAAGGAGGCAGGAGGAGACATCTTTGCATGTGGTGGTAAATAAAATCCGACGCGCATTGTCCGTTTGAGTCTGTAATGTATATATTTCAGCTACGTTTATTTTACAAATACTGGTTTTCTTATATTAAATAGGACGGTAAAACCGTTTAAAAATACCCTCTATATAAATATAAAATACGTTTTCTTGTTTAATAATTTAAAACAACATAGGTTATTCAAATACAAGAATATTTATTAATTTATATTCAAAGCTTTTCGTTGGTAAACAGTACCAACATCATCAGGAATGAAAATTACAATAATGTAAGCTATAAGCTTAAAACATATGTTAAATTAGAAATAGAATTGTTGCTAAATTTATACAAATTGCTAAATTTATTTTGTTGCTGTAACATTATAGACATTGAATATAGTATCAAATTTAGAATGTATTTGTATTTGTTCTTTTATTAATTTGTTATTATTATTGTGTTTATATATTTCGAATGCTGCATATATATATTCATTCTTAATCCCTTATTAAAAAAAATGAAAAATTTGAATATATAATATACCGTAAACCAACTTTAACAAACCAAATTATACCAAATAATTCTAATCATACATATAATCAAAAAATGGCTGCTTTATATAACTTATTATATAGAATGCATAAAATACCCATGAATGAAGAAATTAAAATAAGAGAAAAAAACATAATTTATCAAATTGCATTAGAAAACGGTTATAAAAAGAAAACTGTTAACAAACTTAATTATAATATTTTTATTAAACAAAATAATAATTTAATTTGCAATAGTAATAATAATACAATATGGACTTCATTTTTATTTATAGGCCATGAAATAAAAAATATGACCAAATTATTTATAAATACAAATATCAAAATTGCATACAAAACTAATAACAAAATAATAAACATAATAAATAACAATAATAAAACAATTAATATGCATGAAAAAGGTGGTGTTTATAAATTAGAATGCGAAAATTGTAATAAAGCTTATTTAGGTCAAACCAAAAAAAAAAATTAAAAGAAAGATATAAAGAACATTTAAATGCCTATATTAATCCAGAAATATGTAAATCAAATTTCGCAAATCATTGTATTAATAATACGCACCAATTTCCAAATATAGAAAATATGAGACTTATAAAAAAAATTAATAAGGGATTAAGAATGAATATATATGAAGCATTCGAAATATATAAACACAATAATAATAACAAATTAATAAAAGAACAAATACAAATACATTCTAAATTTGATACTATATTCAATGTCTATAATGTTACAGCAACAAAATAAATTTGGTAATTTGTATAAATTTAGAAACAATTCTATTTCTAATTTAACATATGTTTTAGGCCTATAGCTTACATTATTGTAATTTTCATTCCTGATGATGTTGGTACTGTTTACCAACGAAAAGCTTTGAATATAAATTAATAAATATTCTTGTATTTGAAAAACCTATGTTGTTATATATATATATATATATATATATATATATATATATATATATATATATATCGTGATATTTCATGTTGTCCATTCTTTTTCCGTTGCACTGTCTTTATGAAGTTATTATTATTACTTACTTGTAAATATATATATATATATATATATATATATATATATATATATATATATATATATATATATATATATATATATATCGTGATATTTCATGTTGTCCATTCTTTTTCCGTTGCACTGTCTTTATGAAGTTATTATTATTACTTACTTGTAAATAATTTTGCCACCACTAAGTGCAATAGTTTTACCTTATTTGACGAGGCACCTTTCGGTCACTTGACCATTGTCGAATCACTTATGCATTTTTTATTAATTGATTCGACAATGGTCAAGTGAACGAAAGGTGCCTCGTCACACAAGGTAAAATGATTGCACTTAGTGGTGGACAAATTATTTACAAGTAATAATAATAACTTCATATATATATACATAAAATATGGTAACAAGTGAACACTATGCAGAACTAATATATTAGAGCTTAATCCTTATAAATATTCTTTTATTTTTTTAAACAAGTAATATAAAGAAAAACCAATTCATACTTCGCTCAACAAAAAATATTTTATTCGATTTACTTTTTTTTAAATAATTACAAATAATATAAATAAAGTTACATAACCTAATCAGCTGTTCTGTCACGAAATATAAAATCAGCTGTTTTATGAAATCATATGTTATCATTTATTTTAAGCCAAATGGGACGAAAACTAATTCATTAAATTTAATATAATGAAATAATATTTGAAAATATTTTATTGAAAAAACATCAAGTGTAATCCTCTACAAATTAAAACAATGTATTTGGACTTGAGTGGATGAATAAAAAGTGCGGTTGATAATTAGAACTATATATATACATATTATATATATAGATTGATTGATTGAGTTTGAACAAATAGAAGGGATAGAACGAAACTAGTTCAGTGCATTGTTAAATATGTAGTATACAATATAATCTACTTCCAAACATAGAATCTCTGATTAACCAATTCACTCAACAGCCGCGTATCCAAGGGATGGGGCGATCGCCCCCCCCCCAACCTTCAAGAACTTTGGGTTAAAAAGCGACAATATATTATTAAATAAGGACTTTTTTCGATAATTAAGTTATTATATATTCTCAAATATAAAATCCTAACTGTAATAAATATAATAATAATTTTGTAACATTGTAATGCTCTTTGAATAATTACAAAAATAGAATCACTTATCAAATGCTAGTCTATGTTTATAAATACGCTCGAATTTTAACTTTATTTTACTCTAGTTAATTCTTCTTTTATTGTAAATAAGAAATAAAATTTTAATTTTTAATTTGAAAATGAGACGCGTTCCCTCGGCCTACCCTCGTAAACATACACGCACGCGCGCGCTCACACACACATATTTTGTATATGTATATATATATATATATAAGGCACCGATCGCCCACCCCCTAAAGCAAGTCGCTGGATACGCGCCTGCTCAACTAGTAGGGAACTGAAAACATTTTGAGAATTTGTGAGTGCGACAGTAGTTTAAGTGGTGGCTGCATGATCAAGTCGGAACAGTGCAATGCTAATGATTCTGGGTTCGATTCCTAGTAGCGCTGAAGAATTTTTGTGTGCAGTGTTTGAGCCTCCAGGTCAACCCAGCCTGTGACAAACGAGCACCTAGGGTCAAACGAGGAGTAATAATGGGCGCTGGAAGCTACGCTACCTTCCTCGAATACTATGTGGCACGAGTAAGGCAGCTATGAAAATGCAGGTTGTTCCATGATATAAAAAGGAATCATTTTTTTTAAGATACAGGGTGGTTCACGAAGATATGCAGAAATTTTGGGAGCTCATTCAAGATGTAAACATAATGAAAAAAAGTTTATAAAACATGAGTCCGGAAGTGCTTCGTTAGCGAGTTACGTCTAGCGAAAGATTTCGGCTGGATTTCAGAGCACCATGTAAAACGAGGTCTTCCTGAAATTCTGCTAAGGTAGATTAAGGAGTGCATTCAATTGTCTCTTATTTTTTTAACCTGATAAATTGAATAAAAGAGGTCCAGAAGTATAGGTTGTGTAGTTTTTGAGAAAATCCGTGACAATTGCAAAATATGGAGTGAAAAACAGAATTTTTCATATTTAGGCAACAACAACTTTGCCATTTTATCAAAAATCAGATGAAAATCTTTAATAAAACGTGTTGAAAATTTTATTCGGAACAAAAAGAGAAGAATGTGATTTTTATTCGGTGTAAATAAAGAACACAGAGAGCGAATAAATGTTTGATTATATGAATTTATATTCATAACAACAAAAGTAAAATTAACCGGAAAACATTAATATAAACCTATTCAACCAAATTACAGTAAATTGTAAAAAGTGTTTCCGCCGACTTCAATGGATTTTTCTGCTCGTATAAGGATGGCTCTTGTTGCTTTCTGTTGTATAACAAAGCTTTCCTTTAACTACGTAAAAGCTTTATTAATACGTTTAAGTAAAGCCTCACGGGCAATAACTTTGACCTCGTAAACTTTCTCCTTCATCCATCTTCATATGCAAAAATCCTATGGCGTATGATCTGGCGACCTGGGTGGCCAGTGTATAGGACCTCTACAACTGATCCATTTATCTGAAAACTGTTGATGAAGTAGGTGGAAACAGTATTTGAAAAATGTGGAGATGTGCCATCGTGTTGGAAGTACAGGAGTCGCATTGCGAGAGGAACATCTTTAAGCAATGTCAGTAACTCTCTTGAAGAAACTGTAAGTATGTCTGTAATATTGTTGAACAGCTGTTTATTGATCGTCATTTCATGAAATAAAAAATTTCCCGCAAAACATCATTCTGTGTTTTTAAAACAAATTAAATCAAGCCTTACAGTATGTCAGCAGAACCTGAATGCACTTAATGCTAAAATCAATCTGCTCTATGAAATAATATTTCATTAAAGAATTGAAATTTACATTTCTTAGTAGAAATTTAATTTGTTTAATGTGTAATTAACAAAGTTATTGTCAGTCAAATGTAAAAGGCGTGTTGTGCTGTTATGAATAAAAATTCATTTAATCAAACATATATTCGCTCTCTCTGTTCATTATTTGAACAGTTTTGTTCAGAAATTTTATACAGAGCACAATAGCGTAATTATGATAAATAAATGACTATAACCCTTGCTACAAATAATTAAAGAATAAAAATATGGTACAACTCACAAATATACAATTTTTTATTTCATACGCGTTTCAACGACTAATTTGTCGTCATCCTCAGTGAAAATACACAAATCAAATTAACTAAATATATATATATATATATATATATATATATATATATATATATACACATTAAACATAACCTATAAAGTTTTAAACATAACTTTATAGGTTATGTTTATTATATATGTTATGTTTATTATCGTTAGGGTTATTGTCGTTTATTTATCAGTTTTGTTCAGAATAAAATTTTCTACAAGTTTTATTAAACATTTTGATCTGTTTCTTGGTGAAATAACAAAGTTTTTGTTACCCAAATAATAAAAAATGTTTTTTTCACTCTATTGTTTGGATTTTACAATGGTTTTCTCAAAAACTTTTTAACTTACAGTTCTGGGACCTGTTTTATTCAATTTATCAGGTGAAACAATTTATTATAAGAAACGATTGAACACGCCCCTTAATTTATCTTTCCAGAATTTTAGTTTTACATGGTGCTCTTAAATCCAGCCAAAATCTAGACGGAACTCGCTAACGAAGCATTTCAGGACCCATGTTTATATAAATTTTATTCATTATTATTACATGTAGAATGAGCTCCCAAAGATTCTGCATATCTTCGTGAATTACCCTGTATAAATAAGGAGAGTGTGAACAAATAGTAGGAATTGAAAAGCACATTAATAAAAGTTAAGTTTTAGCATCGTAAACTAATTAAGCTAAATTCTAAAGCCATTATTATGACCGGATATTTTTATACTATTTTTCCTTAGTTACACACTTTCTTTGGGTATATAATTGCATTTGCCACCTGGTTAAGGGCTAAATATCCTTCCTGAATAAGACAGAACAGTGAGCAGTGTTCTTACACTGAAGCCATTAACAACAGCTGTATGTTACTGAGTCGTGTGTTTTAGAATACAAATCGAGAACGCCCCTATACAGAACGTCTTCCGATGCATTATGCATGGCGTAGATGTCACTGCATGTAAATATCCCGAGTCGGCAACATTACGGTTCCAGGCACGGACGCAACTCGGACAGTTAACAGATGCATTAGGCTCATACAACGTGCGTGTATGTATGTTAATTCTATGGCGCCGAAGCGTATAGCTGGGTAGTACTATAATTCCCCTTGAAAACAGTGTTAGGTAATTACACGGGTCAAAGTGTATTTAATAAGGGTTAAAATATGTTTCAAGTGAAGACAAACATTCTTCAATCCTTCATTATTCCACACTCTCTTTATATGTATAACTTGTTCAAATTTTCAATTATGAGTAAAAAACATTTTATTCATCCACTCAAGTTCAAATACAAGTGGATGGGGCTATTAACTCTAAGTTAATAGAGTTAATTCAAAAAATGATTCAATAATTAAATTTATTGAATTTATTTTTATATGAGAAAAAAACTTTTCACAAAAGGGCAAGGTATACAATATAGATATTTCATACAATTTGGTTAAATAAGTGGTAAGATGTGATTTCATAGAACAGCTGATTTTATGTGTTAGACCAGTTCTTTTAACGCGTAGGTTATGTTATTATACGATTAATACGGTTAATATTACATATATATATATATATATATATATATATATATATATATATATATATATATATTAAATATATATGTGATATGTTTTCTTGTAATATAGTTAATAAATTCAAAATATTTCAAAAAAAGAATACTTTTAATGAATATATTTAATGAGGAGAATAAATATATTCATTAAAAGTATTCTTGTTTTTGAAATATTTTAAATTTATTATATATATTTATATATATATATAAAATTGTAATTATTTAATAAAAAGTAACTCAAATATAATTTGTCTTTGTTCACCTATGTAGGAATTGACATTCATTTATATATATATATATATATATATATATATATATATATATATATATATATATATATATATATATATATATATATATATATATATACATACACACACACACACACACACACACCCACAAACACAAACACACACACACACACACATACACACATACACACACAGACACAGAGAGAGAGAGGGAGAGAGAGAGGGGGGAGAGAGAGGGGAGAAAGAGAGGGGAGAGAGAGGGGGAGAGAGGGGGAGAGAGGGGGAGAGAGAGGGAGGGAGAGAGGGGAGAGAGAGGGGGGAGAGGAGGGGAGAGAGGGGGGAGAGAGACACACACACGGGCGCAGGACCGCACGAACGTAGACACATACATATGCACAAAAATAAACGCACCACGCACACACACACACACACACACACAAACACACACACACACACACGCACACACACACATACACACACACAAGCACGCACACGCACACTCACACAAGCACACGCACACGCACACACATACACACACACACACACACACTTACATACACACACACACACACTCACACAAGCACACGCACACACAAACACACACTCACTCACACACACACACACACACACACACACACACACACACACACACAGACACACACACACACACATACACACACACACACACACACACACACATACACACACACACACACACACACACACACACACACACACACACACACACACACACACACACACACACACACTTACACACGTACAGATACATAAACATTTCATCAACAATTATTTTACAATATAATAAACTGTAAACCTGTCGTCAGTATAATACTCACATATATTAATTACCCCAAGAGATATATTGATACACTGGCAACAGCTAAAGCAACAGTTTAGGAAATTATTGAGGGTACCCACGATAAAATGCTTGGAATGATTTTTAAATTTTTGTTGAAATTAATGTTTGTCCACGATTTTCAATGCTTGCTATGATTCTATTACTCTGTACAAGATTATATGAAAGAGTATGTCCATGCTTAAACAGAAGTAATGGGGGCCAATTATGAATACATTGCAATGAGATTCTTCTGTATCTGAATTGCCTACCTGCCCCCTCGCAAAGGCATAACAAAAGTGTATAGCAATAGGGAGCAGTGTAAGAATCGGTAGCTGACGATGAGCAATAAAGCACAATAAAGTATAGAGATTTAAAACCCTAACGACATGACACTACTTAAAAACGCAATGGAAATATGTTGGGAAGATTAGTACAACAGTTGTTCGCTTCCACGAAGGAAATGGACAGAATACAAAGCTGATTCTGTAGAAGGATTATTACCAAGAGAAATCTAGTGTTCTGTGATTTTATTATACTCTTACTTTCACCAGTCTGCTTCCCTATGTAAAGCTATGAAAAGAGCTGTAAACACAGATTGAGTGAAGTCGAGATGTTAAACTGCCTGCACTGGGCATCTGTAGCAGGCTTAGCTCCGCATTCAAAGACAATCTTTTAACTAAGGGACGGAGTGTTCCTTATGTAATGAAAAGGGAAATAGTTGTCAGTGTTATCAAAAAGTTGAGATATCTGAAGGTAGAGATAGTTAATGGTAGATATGGCTAAGGGTAGAGAAAGCTGAAGGTAGAGATGACTAAAGTTAAGGGTATTTAAATGGAGATTTAGGTATAGGTAAAGATAGCTAAGAGAGGAGAAAGCTCACGTTAGAGATAGCTAAAGGTAGCCATAACTAAAGATAGAGATAGCTAGAGGTAGAGGCAGGTAAAGGTAGAGAGAGCTAAAGGTAGAGATAGATAAATGTGGAGAAAGCTAAAGGTAGAGATAGCTGAAGGTAGTCAATGGTAGATATGGCTAAGGGTAGAGAAAGTTGAAGGTAGAGATGACTAAAGTTAAGGGTATTTAAATGGAGATTTAGGTAAAGGTAAAGATAGCTAAGAGAGGAGAAAGCTCACGTTAGAGATAGCTAAAGGTAGCCATAACTAAAGATAGAGATAGCTAGAGGTAGAGGCGGGTAAAGGTAGAGAGAGCTAAGGGTAGAGATAGATAAATGTAGAGAAAGCTAAAGGTAGAGATAGCTAAATGTAGAGGAAGCTATAGGTAGAGATAGCTGAAGTTATAGCAAGGTAAAGGCAGAGAACGCTAAAGGTAGAGATGGTTAAGGGTAGAGAAAGTTCAATGTAGTTATGGATAAAGTATGGATATCCAAATATAGAGGAATCTAAAGGTAAAGATAGCTAAGAGTAGAGAAAAGTCAAGAGAGAGATAGCTAAAGGTAGATATTATAGGTAGAGGTCGAGATATCTAAACGTAGTGATAGCTAAAGATAGAGACAGCTAGAGGTAGAGGCAGGTAAAGGTAAAGAAAGCTAAAGGCAAAGATAGCTAAATGTAGATAAACCTAAAGGTAGAGAAAGGTCAAGGTCGAGAAAGGTAAAGGTAGAGATGGCTAGGAGTGGAGAAAGTTAAATGTAGAGAAGGAAAAAGTTATGGATATCTAAATGCGTAGGTAACTAAAAGTTAAATATTAATCACTTAAACAATAGTTTAGCTATCTCTATTGTTAGCTTTCTCTACCTTTAGCTTTCTTTACATTTAGCTATATCTACCTTTAGCTTTCTTACCTTTACCCGCCCCTACCTCTAGCTCTCTCTATCTTTAGCCATCGCTATTTTTAGCTAACCCTACCCTTAGCTATTTCTACCTATTGTTTAAGTGATTAATAAGATTCACCGAACGTAATGGACGTAAATTCAAGAGTTAAATATTGTCAAGAGTAGAGATAGCTAAAGATACAAATAGCTAAGGGTAGAGAAAGCTAAAGGTAGGGTTAGCTAAAAATAGAGATAGCTAAAGGTAGAGGTAGCTAAAGTAGAGATAGCTAAGAGTAGAGATGGATATATTTAGAGCCAGGTAAGAGTAGAGACAGCAAACGATAGAGACAGGCAGTTAATGGTATCTAAATATAGAGGTATTTTGAGGTAAAACTATCTTAAAATAGAGCTACTTAAATGTAAATTTCCGTCAAGATGAAGTTGTACAGTTCAAAGAACGTAAGTTTTGAGTTCTATGGATTAACAACAAATACATTGCAACAATACGCTGACTTTGTGCGAAGGTGTCTTGCGGAGTTAGACAGCTCTGCACAAAGTTTACTGAAACCTAAATAATTTTCGGTCAAGGTGCTGGTATTTTTGTACAATGAACCTTTTCCACGACGCTTGCAGTCAGACAATTTGAATATCCGCTGAAAGGAAATGGGTTTCCCCCCACCTCTCCTCCCCCTAGCCTGGTTCCGAGAAGCATCAAAGCCACAGTAATATAACAGACGTTTATATATTTTTGTCTATGAGTTCTTTATAAAAGTAAATAATATTTCAAGATTCATAATTTAAAAAAAATATTTTTACTTGCTTATTATATGCGTGAATTTTGTATTGTGTGACTTTATATATATTTTCACTATTAGTTACACTCAGTTGTTCCTTTGCTCATCGTAATTCCCAGTTTGCTCCCTCATATCCTTACTCTCATCCTTTACATCAATATTTTGTTACTTCATATCCTTGCCCTCTTCCTTCATAACTTTGCTCAGTCCCTCCAAATCCTTATCCTTTACATAATTGGCCTTTTCCTTCTTATTCTTGTCCTGTTCCTTCAAACCCTTGAGCTGTTCCTACACATCTTTCCTAGTTCCCTTCAAATCCTAATCTTGTTTCATCATCCTTGCCTTGTTCCTTCACATCTTTGTTCTATTCCTTCACATCCTTGACGCTTTCCTTCCATTATATTGCTTTGTTTTTTACCATCTTTACACTGTTCTTCCCTTCTTTGCTCTGCCCCTTCACATCATTGCTCTAATCCGCCACATTGTTTTCATTGTTCCTTCATATCTTTGCTCTGTTCCTCCACATCTTTGCCCTGGGCCTTCACAACGTTGCTCTAATCCGCCACATTGTTTTCATTGTTCCTTCATATCTTTGCTCTTTTACTCCATATCTTTGCCCTGTGCCTTCACATCATTGCTCTAATCCGCCACATTGTTTTCATTGTTCCTTCATATCTTTGTTCTGTTCCTCCACATCTTTATTCTGTTCCTCCACATCTTTGCCCTGTGCCTTCACAACGTTGAGCTTCCTTCATCGGAGGATGGAGTAGCATGCCACAGTAGCCCAGGTTCCTCCTGAAGTACATCCACTCTATCTATCACACACGTTTACATTACGGCCAGACTAACAGAATGTAGGAGGTGTGGAATATAGGAGTAAAACTTGAATAACCTTCAACGATTGCTTCCACTTGTCCTTATGAAAAGAGGAAGGACGTTACAATAATATTTCATTACATGTATCATAATACATTGAGTGTATGTGGTAGGAGACTGGGAAAGTTTTGTCAAGAGAGATCTGCAGGATCCTGCTGGTGGTGCAGAGGAGAATTGTGTTTATTGATGATGATTCGACAGTGTAGACTAGAGCAGCTCTGGTCATTTCAGATATGTCTCCAATAGAAGGGGGGGGGGTGAGAAGAGGGCGAATGAGAAATATTTAGAAGGCGAAATTGAGTAGAATGACGTGATTGTAACGCGGAATGTCAGAAGAGACTGACCACAACGGTGAATTAATGGTCAAGGAAGAGGTTCCGTTACCAAGAAAGTGCAGCAGCGTTACCACGTCTTTCGGGTGTTGTGTGGACAATTCTAACCCTTCTGACGAAAGTGGATGGTGTTGGGGGAGAGCTAAACGAAGAGACTGAGAGACAAGATTAGAAAAGTGGAGATAAGGGTTGAGCTATACGAGAGGATATATCTCTTATGTGAGAAATGTTTTAGGGAGATAAGTAAAGGGGATGTGGGAGGACTGTTTGAAGTCGACTGATGTCACTCTCCAGTCTAGTCTGGAAATCATAGTCAATCCCTGTCTGGAGGGCTGTAGCGACCCCAAAACCCAATTGCGGAGCCCGTGATCACTAAGGGCTTCCAGATATAATACTAAAAAATGGTACCAAGGGATGATGCACTAGAACAAGTGGGTTCCGCTTTTCGAGCAAAGGATTAAAGCTGATTGGCTAGTCGCCCTTCTGCTACTTTCTCAATTTCTTCTATTGGTTCCCACTCTCCCTATATAAATCTTGTTTATATTTTCAATCGTTATTAATATACTTTTATTTATCAACTCAAGTTCAAATACATTTGTTCAACTTTTAGTAAAAACACTTGAAGTTAATACCGTTTTTTCAAATTTTATTTATACAATTAAATTTAATTAATTATTTTAGTTTTATGTGGGAGAAAACCTTTCACAAAAGGAGCAAGGTATCTATTTAAATAATTTCGTTCCATTTGTCTTAAAATAAGTGATAACATATGATTTCATGAAACAGCTAATTTTATGTTATAGGTTGTGTGGCAGAGCAGCTGTTTTAACGCATAGGTTATGCTATTTTATTTATATAATTGCAACTATTTAATAGAAAGTAAAAACAAAATTCATTTTTTAAAAAACTACTTCTTGTCTTCTTTTCTTTTATTCTAATCCTTGAAATTAGGTAAACTGTCTTGCCTGCTCCCTTGCACAGGTAACCAACCAAGCCACGATTTTATATTTCAAATACGTTTCCACTAAACGTCTCTATTCGAGACTATATATAAAGAGAGAGAAAATAAATGTAAACGCATAACCTGGCTCCCGCAGGCAGGGGGCTGGTCGGGGCGCGGGACTTCAAGCGTCAGATGGTATTCTAATTAAAGCCAATTCCACAATCCCAACCCTTCTTGTACACCTCCCCACTCGACTAATTACTGAGGGTTGCAATTAATTACTTGAAATTAATTTGTAGGGTAGCACACTTAAAAACGAGTTAGAAGTGTAGTTTTTATATTGTATCGCGACTTCATTAGTCTACCAGTAGAGAAACGACTTGAGATAAATGATTCATTTTGTTTAACATGAAAGCAGACCTGTGTGCGGTATTACCCCAAGTATAACTACTGGAACCAAGAATGAGTGATCGACAGTGCCAGTTGAAAGAATCCAGTTTTATCTTTGGCCGATTTAGTCACAGATTTAACAGTACAACCCAAAACATTACTGATGTGATAGGAAACAAAATATTAAGTCTTATTACGAATAACGTTTGGTTTCGTGATAAATTTAGTTTCGCCAAAATTCGATTAGAATTAACACATGGAAGATGCAACAATATGAAATATTACTTTGAATAGGCCTCGTACTATTCAATGTTTCCTCGTAAAGTTTTAATCTATTTGTTTGCAAAGCTAAGAAATTTGTTATAAATATCAATATGTATTTGTGTGTGTGTGTGTGTGCGCGCGCGTGCGTGCTTTGTGTGCGTGTTTGTGCGCGTGTGTGTCTGCGTGCGTGCGTGTGTGTGTGTGTGTGTGTGTGTGTGTGTGTGTACGTGCGTGTAACTTGCTCGAGAGTGAGTGTGCTTCAAAATCTTATCTTCTTTTTTTCTACTCTCCTGTTTTACAGTTATCTTGTTCTATTTCTGGTCTTCTACTCATTCTCACAAAACTCTTCTTGTTTCTCCTCTTTTTAAAGACTTTCATGATTTTATTTCTATTTCTCCTTCTGCATTTATTCTCAATATCACCACTTTTTCCGTTTTCTTCGTTTTATATTCTACAATTCTTCTCTTCTTTAGGTTGATATTACACTGTAACGGGCAAGGCCAACCCGTGAATTTATGGCACACGGCTTAACAAGTGCAAGTCTATTCACTCTTGAGAGTATGCCTTGATGTAACGCGAGAACCTTCTAGAAGGAGGAGATACAAATTTCTTGAACCATTAAGACACGCTTGAGTGGACACAAGAATACACCTTGTTGTAATGCTAGAACCTTCTAGAAAATGACAAAAATTTCTGGAAGCATTTTACTCTTGAGCGGCTATATAGTTCGGGAACCATTCTACTAGGAGAACCTTACTAGAAACGGGAAGTCGATATTAAAGGTTTGGTTAAGCCTAGAGAAGGGCAATGTTTGTAATGTAGTGAACAGAAGAAAAGCGTTGGCGACAGAGTGACAGACAGTGATAGTGCATGTTAAGTGTACAAAGGCTATTAACGAACTTAGTAGTTATTGGTAAAACTTAGTTATTGGTAAAACGTAGGGGTTATTGATAAGACTTAGGAGTTATTGGTAAAACTTAGTTATTGGTAAAACGTAGGGGTTATTGATAAGACTTAGGAGTTATTGGTAAAACTTAGTTGTTATTGATAAAACGTAGGGGTTATTGATAAGACTTAGGAGTTATTGGTAAAACTTTGTTGTTATTGATAAAACGTAGGGGTTATTGATAAGACTTAGGAGTTATTGGTAAAACGTAGTAGTTATTGGTAAAACGTAGGAGGTATTGGTAAAACTTGATAGTTATTGGTAAAACTCAGTAGTTATTGGTAAGACCTAGTAGTTATGGGTAAAACTTAAAAGTTATTGGTAAAACGCAGTAGTTTTTGGTAAAACATAGTAGTTATTGGTAACATTTAGTAGTTATTGGTAAAACGGAGGAGTTATTTCTAAAACTCAGTAGTTACTGGTAAAATGTAGTAGTTATTGGCCAAACTTATTATTTATTGGTAAAACTTATGAGTTATTGGTGAAACTCAGTAGCTATTGGTAAAACTCAGTAGTTATTGGCAAAACTTAGTAGTTATTGGTCAAACTGAGGAGTTATTTCTAAAACTTGGTAGTTATTGGTAAAACGTAGTAGTTAATGGTAAAACCTAGGAGTTATTGGTAAAACTTAGTAGCTATCGGTATAACATGTTTGGCTTTTATAAATGTTGAGTTTGTAAATAATAGCAGCATAAAGATGTGTAAATTAATAAATAGTCTAGAGATTCTTATAGTCTATTTGACTCCCTTCCCCCAAGGAACGTGACAATAGTCTTCTGTTTTTCTTCCCTTTCTTATTTTCTCCACCCGTTCTTACTTTCTAATTTCTCTCCTTCCGTTACTTCTCGTTAATGTTTTCATCTCCTTTTCTTTTCATTATTACCCTCCCCACCTTATTTTCTTCTTTGGTTTCCCTTACCGCGCCAGTTTTTCCATCTCTTCGTATCTTCTCTTACCTTATCGTCCTCATTTCATTTTTACTTTTATCCACTATAAGCTTATTCGCGTGTGGGTCTAGCGAAGTGTCACGATGAGGCGTCAGATGGAGTGAGCTGGTATTGCAACAGCTGTGCGTAGCAGCAGCAAACGCAAATCTAAGGAAGACACATTGGTTATGCGTAGACCAGAAACGAGATATCGTGCTTTTCGGAATGTTGTCCAACGCGAAAGATCGTTTTGAAGTCGTGTTGGATAGAAGTGAGGTAGTAGCTGAATCGGTTTACGGTTATATTATTGCCATTGTTATAAGAGGTGTATTAATTTAAAATTGTAGTGTGAAGCCAAACGAAAATTAAAGACAAAGATGCGAACATTTAGACAATTTTATAAATAACTATTTTCATAAAACAAATAATATTTTAATAAATCTTGTCACCTATTTGTAGGTTTAAAGGTTTAAAACTTGTTGCTTATGTTTTAATTTTATTCTAATTTTTACAACTTCTATGGTACAGGATTCGTCCAAATATACGTTTTAAATATTTTGGAGAAATTAAAGAAATAATTGTGTAAACATTGAAGTAGGTTTAAACGTCGCGTGAAAGAGAGCACAGCCATCGCATACGGACCAGGTAATGATTCTTTTTGTCCCTCTGTGCCAATACCTGTACTTGCGTATTATTGATTGCATTAGCCTTCACCGTCTCGCTGGTATCATATGAAATCTGTTCCAAGCCCAGTTTACGTAACTCCCAGGCGGTCTCTGAAGGGCCTCAACACTGCTGACAACTCTGTCGTAATTTACAAAGTTTCTATACATTTGATTGTCTTCTTCTGCCCTTCTTAACATTAACACATTGTTCTTTGTTGAATTGTTTCGGAATGTCTCCATTTTCAAAACTTCAACTACACTCTTTTACTATAAGACAATCTATAGTAGTAATGTAAACAAACATACAGTATAGGTTTTTGATAGTGAAAGAGTGTAGATGAAGTTTTGAAAATGGAGATATTCCGAAACGCGTCAACAAATAACAATGTGTTATTGTTAGGAAAGGCAGAAGAGGGCACTTAAAGGTATATCATTATTCCTAACGGTAAGAAACATGGTTTTATTGAGAATAAATTGTCTTATGGTTCGTTAATAATGTTTATTTTGGTTGTTGTAATATTGTGTGTTAGTGTTAGCTTCTGTATCAATCTGTTGAGCATCATAAGCTTCTGCATTGTTATATTTATAACTGTAGAAGCTTATCTGGAACTCTCTATCGATGTGTCTGTGTACGATTTAAAAATTAATAAGGTATACTATATCCATAAATAACAAACAGTATGTGAAACTAGTGAGAGGGCGGGGCTAAAATCGTTCATGGGCATGACCGTACTTTGCCCCACCCAAGTACCAGCTCAAAAAGCGTGTCTGGCTACTACACTTCCTACTGCATCAGTGCAGGAAGACAGATGTTGCATATCTTTGGGGTCCCCAAACCCCTTCCTTCTCTGACTTGCTGGCTAGAAGCGAACCGCATGGCACCGGTAAAAACCGAGATTCACCTCTACTAGCTAAATGTCAGCTCAATAATTACATCCACATACCAAGGTGCGTACTATAGGAACAATATGATTCAGCAAGTATTGTAACATGGCGAAAATATATGCACTAAAAGTTCCATCAAAGGGAAAACGTAGCTAGGACCACTCAAAGTCGGTCGAATCCAGACTAAAGAGGCAACTTTCAACACAGTATACACGCCCGTCTATTTAATCGTCAAGCATTTCACTCGAGACCTGCTGAGCTACCCTCCTGTAATTGGGCATTCGGTATAAAGTGGACAGTACAGTGAATTAGGTAACCTGTTTGCTAACAATGGAACGTGCGATACAATTGATAGACCACCTCACCTAATCTTACCGCTACACGGTAAATATGTCATTTAATTTTTGTTTTAATAGTTAAAATAAGCTACTTATTGCTTATAAAGAAAAGGACGACGAAACGATAGCGATAAATAAAGAAACGAATATAAAACCTTCTCGGTTGGGAAGAATCGAGATCGTTTACCCGAGCTTCCTAGTTATCATGTGCTGACCAAATCTTACCAGTTAAAGAAGAAAGACTGCATCTTGAATAAGTTTTACAGAACGTCCTTATTTGGAAATTAAATACAGATGATATATTGAAAATGATTTATATTTATGCATTACTATATTCTATTACTAACAATTTATTAAAACAAATGTGTAATTATATATTACTTAATAATTAAATTATCCATCGAATTATGATCCTGGATATTAGTTTTTCAAGTATTGACGAAAGAACCTACAAGAAGTGGTACATTCAAGAAAGCAAACTTACTACTGGCTTTGACTATTGGACAATAACCTCTATTACCTGTATAGCCTTCACCAGGCGAGTATTTATCCGGGTTGCCGCTAATCTTCAGCTGGAACCTGTTGTCCGCAGGGGTCTTGGGGGCGACATGTCCTTCCGGAGAGCGGTTACACTTGTAGCTTCCCGCTAGCTCCAGTGCGGTGCTCAGCAAAACCAACGACAAGAGCGGCTGCATCCTGGCAAACCTGCGGACAATGTAAAGTGTTAGAACGTGGATCTCGTGCTTATTGGTTTTTCAAGGTCTAACGGGTGGGTTATAGGTGGGCTAAGACCAAGTATGGAGGTCCGGCCCTTAGGTAAGCCCAACCGGGAGGGATAAAGGTCCGATTGCAGTACTTGGACGGGGCATAGAAGTACGGAAACCTGGCCGTTCGGAATGTTACTACTGGCCCCGAGTAGTTTTGGCCAAACCTCTGTCCCTGGTTGGAGATCGTCTCGTCCCTGGGGAGGGTCGATGATCACAGCAAGGTCGTAAGACTCTTACACACTGGTACCTCTCCTATGGACTGCATGACCTTGACGTGGTGGAGAGGCTTAATCCGGGCGTGGGGGACGGGTGGAGCGGAGCTGTGCCTATGTGGCTCCCTATAAACGGAAGGTCCAGGCAAATGTGTGAGTGCATGAAGGCGGCGCAAAAAAAAGGGGCCAGTCCTAGCACTTGAAGGGTTGTTATCTGCCCGGCTCTCGCCCTGCCCTTCCCTTGCGGGTGGCAACCTAGAAGCACCCCTCATCCAGGTTGGTGGTCTGGATGGGCACATACACCCCCAAATCTGGAGGTGTTATGCGATCCGTGCCGATGTAGATTCGTGGCCCTTAGGGTAAGGAGGGTCTTTAACGGAGCCTCAGGGGCACCTGGCGCCACCCTGAGTACTTAAGTCGCCTTACCGCCGTAAGCGGGGCTCTGCGGCGGCGGACCTTTATTTCCCTAGCTACTCGTGGGAATACACATTGCAGAAGCAAAGAAAATAAATTTAACTGGTCAGGGCATAGAACCTACCGACAATGGAGGTGGGTTCGGCCCTCTAGAGACAGATGGAAATCCAGTTGCGATGGCAACAGGAAGAATGAGTGGGGCACAAAGGAGGAAAGCACTCTGGCTTTTCTACCATGAAGAAGCAAAGAAGGCGGAGGGCAGAGAACCACCGCCACCCCCTTTAAGGAAACACTGGTCCTGGCAGCGGAAGGGTTTGACGGAGACTGGGGCTAGAACCCGCCCTGTCGTCCCGGAAGCCAGTGGATCCGGTAGGACCTTAGTACGACAAGAGAGAGAGGGGAAAAGGAAGGAAAGGAGTACTTCTAATTCTACTCCAGAGTCGGAGGCCAAGAGGAATAGACAAGGGTCTAGGCCTGTTGGGTCGGGAGGGCCGTCTTTCTCGTCGATCTCCGCCAACCTACCGAGGGTTCTAGTGACCTATTGGGATAGTGAAGGCGTGAGGATGGAGATGGCGGCGTTCGACCAATTTAAGGGCACCGTCATGGACCGGATTCTGGACACTCCTAGTGGAGGTTTTCTTCCGCGGTTCAGAGACACTTACCTAAGGGATGGAGTCGCAGCATTTATTTGTGTTTAGGAGGAATCGGCAAAATGGCTGAGAGAAATGGTACCGTCAGTTAAGCTCGAGGACGGGTCTCAGGCAAGACTAGTCCTGCCTGATGAAGTGATCAAAAGGGTGAAAGTGACGGTGCTAGTACCACCACCAAAAAGGGAGGCCACTCAGTTGGTCAAGCTCATGGGGATGCAAAACCCAGAAATTGACACTTCGAAGTGGAAGATCCTACAGTGCATTTAGCGGGGACCTGCAAGCCTCTTCTGCCTAGAATTGGATGAGGCATCGGCCAGACAATTAAAGGCTAGAGATGGGAAAGCCTTCCTGGGGACTGCAGAGGTCACTTTTAAGTGGAACTCTAAGGACCCGGAAAAGAAGGGCGAGAGAGAGAATCAGGAGAAGTCGTAGGGATCAGTTGGATATGGCTGACCCTCGAGCAATGATCCTGCAAATTAACTTGCACCACAGTAAAAGCGCCTCGGTGGTCCTAACCAGGTGCTTAAATGTGAGACACACATTACCAGCGCTTGCGCTAGTGCAAGAACGGTGGCTGGTCAGAAACCGTATAAGGGGTCTGACTGCAACTGGGCGCACCTACGCAAGTGGGGAACATGAGGGGCACAGAGCATGTGTGATAGTCAGAGGACTAGAAGCCACGCTTAAAGAATTCTCAACTAAAGACCTTGCGGTGGTTAGAATTCGAGATAAGAGCGAGGTAAGTGGGAGCAGGGAGTTCATCGTGGCCTCCACTTACTGCGCCCACAATAGACAATCCCCCCTGCAGAATTACGTAAGTTAGTTCGGTACTGCAGGGAGAGGAATATACGAATCTTAGTGGGCTGTGATGCCAACGCTCATAATGAGGTGTGGGGCAGCACAGACACAAATGAGTGAGGTGAGGAGCTCCTCGCCTTCTTGATTGAAGAAAACCTTGTGGTTTTAAACACAGGTGCCGAGCCAACATTTGTCACTTCAAACAGAAGGGAGGTTCTAGATATCACCTCCTGTAATAGACAAATGGTAAGGTGGGTGCATGACTGGCAGGTTTCGGATGAGCCCTCCATGTCTGATCACCGGATCATTACTGCTACCATGAGGGGAGTTGTCCCCCATGTGGTGTGGCTTAGGAACCCGAGAAGGACAAACTGGAGAGGTTTTAGGTCCTCGGTGAGGAGGCGGATGTCAACCTCCGTGGTAAATATGGTACATCAAACGAACTGGAAAATACTGAGGCATACATCAGGACTGCAATTTCCACGTCGTTTGAGGAAAATTGCCCTCTCTCGCGGTGCTCAAAACCTCTGACATACTGGGCTTAGGGCGGACTGGAATATTGCTGGGCAGGTGATCTCAGCGCAAAAGGTGAGAGAGGCGATTCTGATTTATAAGCCTTTTAAAACGCCTGGATTAGATAATATTACTCCAGCACTACTACAAAATTGCTTGGAGGAAATAATAGGGCCACTGACAGGATTACTCAGAGGCTGTGTTGCCTTGGGTTACACGCCCGGGCAGTTGCTCAAAACGAAAGTTATCTTTATCCCCAAACCGGGGAGGAAAGGTTACACAGAGGTAAAGGACTTCAGACCTATCAGCCTTACATCTTTCTTGTTAAAGACACTGGAAAGGCTGGTGGACCACTATCCGCTTTATCAGGACAAACACGCCTACCGAACTGGTAGGTCAGTGGAGACTGCGCTGTTGTCGGTTGTGGACTTTATTGATGGTCAGATCAACAACAAGGGGATATGTATTGGGGCTTTTCTTGATGTGGAGGAGGCTTTTAATAGTACCTCTAGACTGGCCATCAAGAGAGCAGCTATGGATCACGGGATTTCTGATGGATTAATTGGATTATGAGTTCCTTGGAAAACCGTGTAAGTACTGCATCCTGGATGGGGTGCAGAGCCTTGTCGTGGACAGCCTACTAAGGACGTTCAGTGGAATGGGTGTCAAGGTGGTAGGATATGCGGTTAATATAGCTATCCTCAAAGTCCTGCTTCAAGAGGCACTCAAGGTAACAGAAGCATGGTGCAGGGAGAATGCACTATGCATTCAAGGAGAGAAATCTGGGGCACTCATCTTCACTAGGCGATATAAAACTAAATCGCTGGGGATGATGGAAGTTGGCAATACCAAAATAAGCTACGTTGAGAGCGCTAAATATCTGGGAGTTATTTTGAATAGGAAGCTACTCTGGCGTGAGCACTTGGAGGATATGTGCAAAAAAGCCATAGCTACGTTCTGGCAATGCAGAGGAGCAATAGGCACGAGATGGGGTTTGGGTCCAAGTCAGATGAACTGGATTTATTCCGCCATTGTGGTGCCGAGGTTGGTCTTTGCCTCAATCTGGTGGGACAGGGCACAGAAAGAAACAAACAAAAGAATGCTGGACCGCGCGCAGGGGCTCTTCCTTTAGAGGCATAACAGCTACAAGGAGAAGCACACCATGTGCGGCCGCGGCCATGAGGGTTATGTTGGGTTTTCCATCCTTGAGTCTTCAGATTAGGATGGAGGCAATGAAAACTGTATACCGGCTAAGTTGTACCGGGCAGTGGAAGACAAGTAGCAAACGTCATAAACAGCTATTTGGGGATTCACTGAAAGAGCTCTGAATAGAACCTCAGGATAAGAAACCGTCTCTTAAAAGGGAAAAAGGACTCTACAAAATCCGTATTCCCGCAAGAGAGGCATGGACAGAGTGTAGACCCAAACATGGTGAAATCTGGTTCACCGATGGGTCCTAGAAGAAGGAAGCAGTGGGAGCAGGATTTAGTGGACCGAGACACCAAGACAGATTTTGTCATCGCCTGGAGGACCATAATTCTGTCTTCCAGGGGGAGGTGCTCGCGATCAAACTATGTGCTGAGGAAATAATAGGGTCTGGCAGGAGGGGCAAGACCATCTGGATTTGCTCGGACAGTCAGGCAGCTCTGAAGGCTTTAGGTAATGCTAGTATCAGCTCTAGGCTGGTGGCTGAGACTATAGTCTCTCTAGCAGAGCTGAGTAAGTATAATTCGCTCAACCTAACATGGATTCCAGGACATTCTGGCTGGATAGGGAATGAGAGAGCTGACGCCTTAGTAAAACAAGGGTGTATAACTCAAGGACCGTTGCTGAGGGCAGTGGGCATGCCGCCTCAGGAGGGGCGCAAGAAGATCACGGCACATATAGACAGTTTGTGCAGGGAAGAATGGAATGCAACCTAGGGGTGTAACAAATCCAAGGTACTGTGGGGTTACTCAGGAGATTTGTGGGGCAAAGAACTACTCTCCTTAAGTAGACATCCACTCAGAGTTACTGTAGAGCTGGTCACAGGCCATGGGAATCTGAGGGGGTTCCAATACAAAATTGGAAAATCTAGGTCTCCTGTGTGCAAGAGATGCGAGAAGGACCAAGAGGAAAGCCCAATCCATGTACTCTGTGAGTGCCTGCTCTGGGAGCTGCAAGGAGAAAGTGGTTTGGCTGGCAGGTACGCCAGAGGATATCAGAAGATTTAGCATCAGGGGGTATTTGATTTCTGCAGAGAGGTAAGTATCCACTAAGCTAACCCTGTGGTAGGGATGTGAAAAGAGTACAAAGGCTGCAGCTAAGTGCTCTACACCGATAAGGTCCCTCCAAGTTTTAGTAATAATAATAATACACACTGCTACCACTGGTTGTGGCACCAACCTCTCCCTCCCCCCTCCGTATAGTTCTCGAAGGTAGTCACCCGGACAAAAGTAAGGATGATGAGGTTGGATACGATATACTGGAGATAATTCCAACATGAAGGATCTATCTGTGTGCTTTGGCAACGAGTGGATTCGAAAGACAGATACTCCTTAGCACACTACTCTTTTTCCACCATATTTCTGCATTTTCTTCACCTTTTCACAACACACTGCCGTATGTGGTGGTTATTAAAGTAATGCGCTCCCCCGGGTACACGCGCACTCTCTTCTACCCACGCTGTGCCACAGGTGGGTAGTACTAATGCTATTTAACTAAGACAGATGTGAGCAATGCCAAGTCAGAAGCGGAATGCAATTACGGAAACATTGATTTTATTTTTGCAAAGGAAAACAATGGCGCACAGAATCCAATTTGCAGCACCACTGATTGCAAAGAATGGCCAAGATGTTACCTTACCTTGCCCCGCCCACTTTCCGCCCAATGATTGATGACGACACTTGCCTTTAATTGTCGCCACTTTACTGACCCCCAAGGAGAGCCTACTTGAGGTGGGATAAGCCATTTATTTTGTCTGAACGGGGACGCATTAGGCTACAAGAGGCCGTTCAATAATTGCCTTATTTTATAAAAACTGTATCAGAATACGTTTGTAATGTTTAATATTGCATTTTCAGTAAAAACGGTTTTACAGCACTGCTTAAATTTACTCTTTAATATCTTACGTTTGTATGGTTTTGGAAACTTTGAGCCGAAACTCCTCCTTGAGCCTCTCTTTCTCCTTCTCTCTCTCTTTTCTCTATCATCTAACTTTTTTTTACAGATTCCTAAAGAAAGCGAGACACTGGTGTTTTTACAACATTCTCTAACATTCTAATACTGTCTCATGTGGCACTTTGAGTGTCATTTTAATGACTTTCTCTTTAGGATATTTGACATCGTTATCTGGTGCTTTCTCTTTAGGATATTTGACATCGTTATCTGGTGCTTTCTCTTTAGGATATTTGACATCGTTATCTGGTGCTTTCAACGATGTTATGTTTCATACAAAGAGAAGCAATAACTAGACATACGTACTAAAGTTGCTTAGGAATAGGGAGGGTATTTCTAAACACGTCACGTTCCCAGATGTAACAACTGGCAGTTCTAATTACTCGTGCAAACTAAAGCTACGAATGCTATTGGCTCTAACGTTTTGCTTATAAATTCTCTTACATATAATATTTTATAAAACACTTTGCATGTGTTACAATGCCTATTAAACACGGCGTACTCCAATGTGGGTCGTGTAGGGAGATAATATCAAGTACGACTCTTCGTCACAGATGCGTTCAAGAGTAATCTACCGTGATTAGCATAATATCGACGAAGCATTTTCGGATCTGTAGAGCCAATCTGTGAATTATAAGTCTTATATTTACAGGCAGCTTTAATTACTCGCGCCTAGTAATTTTTACTGTAACGTTCTTAAAACGTATTGAACAAAACACAGATGAAAAATGCTAACCTCTAGGGTGTGTGATACCTCCGAACTTTAAATTATAAAATTGATTTGCTAAACGAAGAAATTCAACTTTTGTAAATTTAACAAACTTTCTTCTACTTCAAAGTAGAGGATTTTACAAAACGTGTCGTACTAGCTGGCACAAGTACGGGAAATCAATGTTAAATGGTTGATCTATGGACGCATTTAAGCTAACTCCGCTTCTGTAAAAACAACCGAAATACATATGTTGAACTATGGCTTTTCTGTGAATAAAAGATAACGTCTTTGAACGTCAATGTACTCTACCTCAGAGAAAGTCACTAGACTGACATTTAAAGTGCCACAAGAGGATGAGGAAGCCAGCAGGGGGAAACAGTGGGCATCACTTAGCAGTCGCGGTCCTTTGGTGCCCACAAGCGATAGAGCAACTGCCGTGGCTGACTTTCGACTTCTGACAGGACACGACTATCTCCAGGCCCACCTCTACCGTTTTGACCTAGCGGAGTCTGATACGTGTCCGCTCTGTCTCAATGGTATCATGAATGGGGACCACATTTCAACCTGTCCTGAACTGGACGACCAGCTGTCCAGAACCGGTCGTTACTGGGAGGCTCGACGCCGAATGGTTCAACAGCCAAGGGCGGACATTGGATAAAGTAAAGGAAAGTAAGTACATTTAAAGTGCGTAACAGGGAAAAATATCAGGCAAGACTAATAAAAGGGAAGGATAATATAAAAGACTAGGAATGAACAGAAACGCTGAAGGTGAAGTAGATTAATCAATGTAACAATCCTTGTAATAATTAATTACTATGGTAGTAGTTGGTAGTATTATATAACCCGCAGTATTATATAACTATATATAAAAAAAATTGTAATATTGTAAATTAAAAATATTTCAAAAACAAGAATACTTTTAATGAATATATTTATTGAAAGCTTTTCGCCGATAAAAAAGTATCAGCATCTTCAGGAAAATAATTATCTAATAAAATACTTTTACAGAATTAAATCATATGTACTACAAAGAATCATATGTTTATAAGTATTGCACTTTATGTAAATTTTTCTATAACATCAATGACTTTATAAATAGTTTGGTGCCTTGATCTCACTTGAATTCGTTCATCAATTAATTTGTCTTTAACTTTATGCTTTTAAATTTTCAATGTTTCAAATATATTCATTTTTAATCCTTTATTTAATTCTTTTATTAATTTCATATTTTCTATTTCCTGAAACTCATGTCCATTATTAATACAATGCGTAGCTAAATTGGATTTGTATATGTTTGGTTTGATATAAGCGTTTAAATGTTCTTTGTATCTTTCTTTTAATTTCTTTTTTGTTTGTCCTACATATAATTTATTACAAGTTTGACATTTTATATTATATACTCCATTTCTTTCGTGCATATTATTTTGATTTTTGTTATTGTTTATTAAATTTTTAATTTTATTATCAGTTTTATATGTAATTTGTAAATTTGTTTCTTTAAATAATCTTGTAATTTTATTTATTTCGTTACCAGTGAATGTAAAAGTTGTCCAAATATTTTCTCTCTTATTAGGTACAAAGATATTTTCGAGTTTCTGTTTTCTTATTATATTATTATTTAATTTATCTATAGTTTTTCTTTCATATCCATTTTCTAAACCAATTTGATATATTATATTTTTCTCTTTTATTTGATCATTTAAGTTCATTGGTATTTTATGCATTCTATGTAGTAAATTATAAAGCGCTGCCATTTTTTGGTTGTATGGATGATTTGAATAATTAGGTATTATTTGGTTTGTCTGCGTTGGTTTTCTATATATATTATATTCAAATGATTCTTTATTTCTAGTAATTGTAATATCTAAATAATTTAGTTTATTTTTTAATTCAAATTCATGAGTAAATTTTATATTTTCCTGTATATTATTTATACATTTTAATATTTTGTCAATATTTGAACCATTATTATTTGATATGTATAATCCATCATCTACATATCTAAACCAGTGTCCATTTTGATCATATGTTTTAATAATCTTATCTATATCAATGTTTATATTTTGTAAAAATATTTCCGATAATATGCTGGACATTGGAGAGCCCATTGTTAATCCATCCTTTTGTTTATAAATTTTATTATTATATAAAAAATAATTTTGATTTAATACGATTTTTAATGTATTTATTATTTCTTGTGTTAATGTGTTATCTTTTTCAAATGTATCTATATTATTTTTTTATTATTTCAAGTGTTTTCATTATAGGTATGTTATTATACATGTTAGTAACATCAAATGATATTAATTTTGTATTATTATCAATTTTAATATCTTTTAATTTTTTTAAATTTCAAAATATTTGGCTTTATTACTTAAAGATAAGGTAAAATTAAATAATACTCATAATATAAAAAACTCGATTGAACTTATTGAAAAATTTGGTTAACAAAAGATGGTTTGTTATTTCATACCGAAGCTAATTTATCATCGAATTCATCTAGCATCGCCCATCTAATACTCATCTGTGTTTTGACAGTCCTTCACATGTTTATAGGAAAGTATTTATACTGACCCTCCACCTCCCGTCTCGTCTACTGCGATCTCTCAAGACCAAGTGCACGGTTACGAGGTCCGCTACTAACCGATACACAGATATTTCGCTACGTGTTTCAGTGTTCTGTTAGTCGCCCGTTACCCCTTCAACCACGGTTGTCCCCACTATGTCGCCGCTTTTCCCCTAGCCAGACTTCACGTCATTCAGCAACACCTATAATTTTATAAATCCCACCGGATAAGTGTTGCAGGGTAGTAAAATATATCTTGTAGAGTTCATACCAGCAGGGTGATTTTATAACTTCTTAAGGATAGGTGTAGCTAAGGTAGTACAATACATCTCGCAGAGTAAAATAGCACGTTAGTATTATATATACACCACAGGGGGGCATAACATCTCCCACAGGGTAGCATAATATATCCCAAAGGGTAGCATAATATATCCCACAGGGTAGCATAATATATCCCACAGGATAGCATATTATATCCCACAGGGTAGCATAATATATCCCACAGGGTAGCTTAATATATCCCACAGGATAGCATATTATATCCCACAGGGTAGCATAATATATCCCACAGGGTATCATAATATATCCCACAGGATAGCATAATATCTCCCACAGGGTAGCATAATATATCCCACAGGGTAGCATAATATATCCCACAGGGTATCATAATATATCCCACAGGGTAGCATAATATATCCCACAGGGTAGCATAATATATCCCAAAGGGTAGCATAATATATCCCACAGGGTAACATAATATATCCCACAGGGTAACATAATATATCCCACAGGGTAGCATAATATATCCCACAGGGTAGCATAATATATCCCACAGGGTAGCATAATATATCCCACAGGGTAACATAATATATCCCACAGGGTAGCATAATATATCCCACAGGGTAGCATAATATATCCCACAGGGTAGCATAATATATCCCACAGGGTAGCATAATATATCCCACAGGGTAGCATAATATATCCCACAGGGTAGCATAATATATCCCACAGGGTAACATAATATATCCCACAGGGTAGCATAATATATCCCACAGGGTAGCATAATATATCCCACAGGGTAGCATAATATATCCCACAGGGTAGCATAATATATCCCACAGGGTAACATAATATATCCCACAGGGTAGCATAATATATCCCACAGGGTAGCATAATATATCAGGCAGAGTAGAAACCTTATTTTTATTGCGTAGGTCATAATATATACATAATTAAATAAAGCAGGTCGTGTTCAAGGACCACAACTATAGTTACAGCCGGTAGATTAATATTTGCTCCATCTGTGTTTGCAAGGAGCGAGCCCTTCTATGAATGGAAACATGTAGCCGGAATGTGTTATGGTTAAATGGAGTCCTGTCAAGGAAAGAGAAATACCAAGAAACTATGCTGATGGCGTAAACAGCAAAGGAACCGAGAATAGAGCAAAATGGAGACTGTCGTCGAGAGAGGAAGTGGAGGTATTTGTACAATCCATTTTATAGAGAATGTAAACTTTTATTGTGTTTTACAATGACCATTCAAGTTAGCTATGACCACCATGAAGATGCTACGTCCTCACTGTGCAGAGTTGTGTATCTCTTCCCGGCTCATTATACCGTAGTAGAGTGTAACTCGGTGTTATAGATTTACCAAAACGTTATTAAAAGCAAATGAGACCACAATGAAACTGTCGGCAAACATAAGGCCTGCCTGATATCAGCGGGACGTAACATTGTCACCGAGAACCGAATGTTATTACGGTTTAGAAAAGCCACTTTGACGACGCCTCCACTTAATATAGGGCGTTCCTTTACACGTCAACAAATATCTGCTGAATATTATCTCCCCAGGGATATTAAATTGGGACTCGGTTATTCCAATATGACTGGACCGGAAAGACCTTGCGATATTGCTTCCCAGTGTAAATACATTCAAATGTTTGCCACCAACATACTAATAACGCAGCTGAAATAACCGTTAAGGAAATGCATAAAACTGTCCGACCAAATTATAGGCTTTGGACGATGTATCCATAATGCTTTTAATTACGTTTTTCAATTTCTTCTATTAGTTCACATTCTCCTCGTATAAGTTCGCGTATGTATATACATATATATATATTTATATATATATATATATATGTGTGTGTGTGTGTCATACAAATTTTCAGTCATTAATAAAATACCTTTTATTCGTCCACTCAGGCTCAAATACATTTTTTTAAACTTACAGTGGATGTCGATTGTTGTTATTACATTTTTTTCAAATATCAATTCATTAATTAAATATAAAATGAACTAATTTTAGTTTTACATTGGAAAAACGTTTCTTAAAAGAGGTAAGATAGGAAATATAGTTACTTCGTACCATTTTTGCCTTAAAATAAGTGATAACATATGATTTTATGAAACAGCTGATTTTATGTTATAGGTTATGTGCTATGACAGCTGTTTTAATGCATAGGTTATTTTACTTTGTTTATATTAATTGTAATTATTCAATAAAATAACTGAAGTAAAATTTTATTTGTTGAACTTATTCAACTTGAAAATGTTTTGTTTATACTGTATTACATTTTTCAGAGGATTATATTATAACGATCAAAATTGGAGCTGAAAAGAATATGTTTACTCGCTTAAAGTAGTGTTATTAGATTGCGATTAAATCGTTGCACTCTTCGTCACCATTGTCAAGAGACTGCATTGCACTAGTGCTTTGTACAATGACATAATAGCCTTATCGGTTGTTCGCAGGGAAACATTAAACCTGTACAAATGGCAAATGGCAAATACATATTGACAAATGGCAAACGTTAAACGCAATGGCAAATGTAGGCAGAAGTACATCAGGGTCCCAAGTACAGCGCTGTTCTAACCTAACCTCACACGGAATCCTCTCACGTCTCCGATAAAGTATAGGCAAACTTTGAATAAGCTTTCCTGTTCAAGTGGCGAAATAATTTCCACTATTCAGATTATCAGAGAGATATTCAGAATATTATCGTCTCTTCATTAAAACTGACTTAATTCCACCAGCCCTTCCTTGCCGTTTTTTGTTAAGGAGGTTAAACCAGTGAACATTTCATAATAATCCTGTTGGGCAGTAGTTCTACTGTGCTTGGACAATCCTAAGATCCTCTACATGTCCCATACCAGAAGATATTGTTTTTACTCCAGTTCTATACGTTATTCAAAATCATTTCCTACCCTTTATAGATGAAAACGTCATCTTTACAGCTGGATTTTATTACATTCAGTTGTGAGTAGACGAACCGAACAATACCGTCGCCAACGTGTGATAATGTCGTGTGTGATGCTCTTAGAATCCCGGTCTTGTTTCTCTTGCCGCAGAACTTTACTTCCTTTACGACTTGAGATGTGCACAAGGGAAGTTCGCCGAATAGTGGAGGCAAAGGGCTAAGCAGCTGTTTACCCTCTCTCACGTCTAGGCTCAGTAGGGAACAAGACAGAGTGTTTGTGGCGAGCCGATACTTATAGAAGGGGCGTTAAACAAACACTAAGTCAGCAGACTCATCTCCCGGCCAGGTCTCTTCACATTAATTAGTCGTGCTTCACATTAAGAAGAATTCTCAAACTGAAGTTTGACTTCCAAAAATCTAAAGTTCAAAAGATATTTTTAAATTAATGGAAACAAACCATTTTTAAATAATTCTTCTTTTGCTCGTATGATCTATATGGATCTATTACTGATTCTAAAGATGTAACATCTTTGATTTCTCTGAAACACAGTCAGGGTTAAGAAGGAGAAATATCATGTCTGTGTCTGAAGCAAGTGGAAGCATTAAGGCCCACGTAGATAGCGCAGTCATGAAGTAGGGCCTACACCATTTTTCTAGGCGCTGTAACTACGACCTGTGCTATCATTTTTGATTAAAAAATACATTTCTCTAAGGAATGTGACAAAATCAGTTTTGTCATAAATGCCTCTGAAGATGATTGCTTGACAAACGAAATATTCAACTGACGAGATACAACAATAACTCACGAGTGGAGTTCGCCGACTAGCGGAGGTGGAAGGCCAAACAGGTGTATATCCCTCTCTCCTATCTAGACACAGTGGTGGGGCGGACCGACACGTACAGCAACGAGGTTCCACAAACACTGAATCAGCGAGTGCCCCACCCGCCCGGGGTTTAATAAAAAAAATGTATTTATATTAGATAGGTTTTATTCATTTAAATAAAAATCAAGCAATAGTTACAGAATAGTTGTCAGAATAGAATCCAGAACTGAACACTTTTCAGAGCTCAATGAGGAATAGGGAAGAATAAACTGGTGTCCCTCAGGGTGTCTGGTAAGAAATAATACCGGTTCTTATGGCGATGCAACGGCCGTCAAATTAGGTAAGTAGTCTTCAATGAAAGGGATAAAAAGGGCATATACCTTCAAATCGGTAACTGTAACAGGACTTAAAAAGTTAGATGTTTTACAGGTATTAATGAGAGATATCATGACTCCAATGAGAGCATGGTCCTCTGAAGTATTCCCCGCTCTAGCGAGCTTATTTATCGATAATCACCCACTAATGCATGTGCTTATAATGCTTATTAGGGGGGGGGGCAGGGGTAAGCTGTTTTCTTTATAAAAACCGAGGGAACTATATAGTGACGTATAAGGTTTGTATAAATATATTTACAAATTCCTTTGCATTTGCCTTAAAGAATGGTAATTGGTGTTTTCTTATTCCTGCGGCAATTGGCCTCAGTTTTATGAAAGCCGAGGTAGAAGCGAGCAATAAACTCCGATCACATCACATAACGACACCTGCTAACCTAACCTAACCAAGCCTACTTAATCTTGCTCGTGTTTAAGTGGATCGATATTATCCATCCTTCCTTTACAAGAGCGGGCGATATTTCAAGTGACGGTGACATGGATGATACATTAGTTTGGCTTCTTTTGTAGCGTCTGCCCCCGTCTCGCAAGTAATTTGTCTTCTTTACACTCAACTCTGATTACCTTTGGCTTTTATTAATAGCGGCAACATGCTCGCGTCATCGGTTTTGTATTCAATAAAATATCTGTCGACATTTGTGAGATATGATGCAGTTTGCTCGAAGTAACGTATCTATACTTTGCTGACGTAGGGAAGGGGGAGTGGTTACACCGCATAACCACACATCACCACTTACAACACTATCTCACTCACATATACTCATAGAACTTTCGTATGGGAGAAAAACGTTTCATAAATAAGGGGCAAGGTATGGAATATAGCTATTTTGTCCCATTTGGCTCAGTGATTATATATGATTTCATAAAACAGCTGATTTTATGTTATAGGTTATGTGGTAGAACAGCTGTTTTAACGCTGTTACTTTATTACTTTAGAGTAATAAATGTTACTTTATTTATATCAATTGTAATTAATTAGTTTAAAAAAACTAAAATAAAATTTTTCTCTGTTTACCTAAGTAGGAATTGATGTGGAATTACGTGGGTTTTCACTTCTAAATCGTGCATTTCATCTAAATATTAATTTTATTGGCACTGTTTTGATCTGTATTTTAGTTTCTCCTTCCAAATTTAATAATCTCACCAAAAGTGTTTCAAACATACCTAAGTAACCTAAACCTCCCGGCTGCGAACATAGTCTACATTTAGGCGTAACCTTGCTATATTATTGACAACGTGCTCGTTCATACTGCTTAACAAAAAGGCTTAATTAATCGTGCACCGACAACAAAGAAAACCTTCTTTCATTGACAAAGCGCTCATAATGCGCCTCTTAAAACCTTCGACTCTACATGCGTTCATTATAATTTAATGAAATCTCTTTTTACAGCGTCGTAAAGCCCTGAACAATTTCTGATGGCGTCAGGTGGAGTTGATTGTGAAATGATATTACCGAGATTTGGTTTGTTGCCGCAAATTGAACCAGGTTTTGTTTATGTTGACGATAAAACTAAAAAACTCTACGTTTAGGATGACTGAAATATAATTGGGAGAAATGCGCTAGGATTTATTTATATTTAAAAGTACGATGTATTAAAAACTGTATACACAAAACTGCACTGTAATGAATTGCAAAGAATAATAAATTCTCTGTGGAATACACTTCGTATGAAAAGACGTTTTATCTCGGTAACTCCTGAAGGAATTAAGGGTAGAAGTATAGGAAAAAGCATTGTAATCCCCCACCTTCAACGACAACATGAACATTCCAATACAGAGTGTGACAAAACGACTCAACTATATTGCGTTGGAATCTACGTATCGTTGAAAGAAGTTCGTACTATGGGCTAACAAGACAGTCACTGCACTGCGGGGTTTCATTGTGTTTTAGAGTCTCTCTTAGGTGGGTATAGTTAACTCCCGATTATCCGCGGGTGGTTTATACCTATTGTGGCTTATCCATGTGCCCTGTTGGGAAATTTAAAAAAATTCCGATTTAATTGAATGAACTGGATGATCCTGGATTTGAACATCTCACGAACGAGGACATTTTGGCACGAGGTACAGGAGGTGACGAAGAAACAGAAGACAACGAAGAAGATTAGCATCTTTCACAGCCAAGGATCAGGCACGAGTCAGCCCTCCAGCATGTTGAGGGGCTTATGGAGTAACATGAGGGACAGGATGACAGTACTATAGCAGATAAGTTAATTTACGTAAATTTAAAAGGAATTAATTTTTACAAAAAAAAGCATGTAACATACTCAACGGTAAAAATTTAAACAGTCAACTCTAAATGTTATTACACATTAGTTTTTTAAAACTAACACACTAGTTTATAAAACAATCAAACTACTACTCATCCAAGCACTGAGAAAGGCGACATCGTCACCGAAACTAGTCTGATTGTTTCATAAACTAGTGTGTTTGTTTTAAAAAACTAATGTGTAGTGAGATTTAGATTTAACTGTTTTATTTTTTACCGTCGAGAATAATTTTCATTAGCTAAGCTCTAATTAACTTAAGTAACAGAGTATTTTAAGAAAGTTTAAATACGTATTTACTTTCTACATGTATATACAATACTATGCTAAATGTAGTAATAGGACTATACAGTAAATTGTATAGTCTATTTGTGTACAGTAATATTTGTTAATCTCAAGATTAGGCCTATATGTCTGTAATATACTGTATAAAACTGTAGATATAGTACACTGTTGATTAGGTCGCTTAGTTACCCATTACTGCCTTGTATTATACAGTATCGGAGTGCGTTTGCCGTCTACGGATTATCCGCGGCGGTCGTGACTGGCAGCCTTGCGGATAATCGAGAGTTGGTTGTACTTTGTGAACCCCACTGAAAGATGCTACAACAGAACGCGTATGGAGAGTTTATCTTCCGCGGTACCATGCATCTTGTTCCAAATCGTTTTTGTTTATTGTTATATCGAGTATGCTGCAAAAGGTTGTACAGGATGTATGAGTTGAGAGATAAACAAAACCATAAATAACCTATCTGGCACGAGTGCGGAGGTTTAAAACTTTTAAATAAAACTAGAAATTTAAATAATTTTCAAGTAAATATTAGAACTAACGGAAAATGAGCAAACTGAGCTACCACCTGGGTAAAATTCCGAATCCTGCTTTTGTCTTTCAGCAGGAGCACGGAGGGTGAGCTTGTTTTGAATTCTTAAAACGTTACCCCCAACTTCTGTCACGCCCCTACATGTAATCCGTAACAATAATGCTTAAATGAGCAATATAGGCAGCAAGTGGTGATTTAAACACTCATCTCTACAACATAGTCGCAGAGGTAAAGTTTAATAAACTCACGTTGGGTGATTGCATAGGTAAACACTCATCTCTACAACATAGTCGCAGAGGTAAAGTTTAATAAACTCACGTTGGGTGATTGCATAGGTAAACACTCATCTCTACAACATAGTCGCAGAGGTAAAGTTTAATAAACTCACGTTGGGTGATTGCATAGGTAAAAACTCATTTCTACAACATAGTCGCCGTTGTAAAGTTTAATAAACTCCCGTTGGGTGGTTGTATAGGTAAACACTCATCTGTATAACATAGTCGCAATTGTAAAGTCTAATAAACTCGTATTGGATGATTGTAAAGGTAAACACTCATCTCTATAACATAGTTGCAATTGCAAAGTTTAATAAACTCGTGTTGGTTGATTGTATAGGTAAACACTCAACTCTATAACAGAGTCGCAGTTGTAAAGTTTAATAAACTCGTGTTGAATGATTGAATAGGTAAACACTCATCTCTAAATCATAGTCGCAGTTGTAAAGTTTAATAAACTCGTGTTTGCTGATTGTATAGGTAAACACTCATCTCTACAACATAGTCGCAGAGGTAAAGTTTAATAAACTCACGTTGGGTGATTGCATAGGTAAAAACTCATTTCTACAACATAGTCGCCGTTGTAAAGTTTAATAAACTCCCGTTGGGTGGTTGTATAGGTAAACACTCATCTGTATAACATAGTCGCAATTGTAAGGTCTAATAAACTCGTATTGGATGATTGTAAAGGTAAACACTCATCTCTATAACATAGTTGCAATTGCAAAGTTTAATAAACTCGTGTTGGTTGATTGTATAGGTAAACACTCAACTCTATAACAGAGTCGCAGTTGTAAAGTTTAATAAACTCGTGTTTAATGATTGAATAGGTAAACACTCATCTCTACAACATAGTCGCAGTTGTAAAGTTTAATAAACCCGCGTTGGGTTTTCGTATAGGTAAACACTCATCTCTAAATCATAGTCGCAATTGTAAAGTTTAATAAACCCGCGTTGGGTTTTCGCATAGGTAAACACTCATCTCTAAATCATAGTCGCAGTTGTGAAGTTTAATAAACTCGCGTTGGGTGATTGTATAGGTAAACACTCATCTCTACAACACAGTCGCAGTTGTAAAGTCTAATAAACTCGTGTTGGGTGATTGTATAGGTAAACACTCATCTCTATACAAGAGTCGTAGTTGTAAAGTTTAAAAAAACCCGCGTTGGGTTTTCGTATAGGTAAACACTCATCTCTAAATCATAGTCGCAGTTGTGAAGTTTAATAAACTCGCGTTGGGTGATTGTATAGGTAAACACTCATCTCTAAATCATAGTCGCAGTTGTGAAGTTTAATAAACTCGCGTTGGGTGATTGTATAGGTAAACACTCATCTCTACAACATTATCGCAGTTGTAAAGTTTAATAAACTCGTGTTGGGTGATTGTATATGTAAACACTCATCTCTACAACATAATCGCAGTTGTAAAGTCTAATAAACTCGTGTTGGGTGATTGTATATTTAAACACTCATCTCTACAACATAGTCGCAGTTGTGAAGTTTAATAAACTCGCGTTTGGTGATTTTATATGTAAACACTCATCTCTACAACATAGTCGCAGTTGTAACGTCTAATAAACTCGTCTTGGGTGATTGTATAGGTAAACACTTATCTCTACAAATTAGTCACAGTTGTAAAGTCTAATAAACTCGTGTTGGATGATTGTGTAGATAAACACTCATCTCTATACAAGAGTCGTAGTTGTAAAGTTTAAAAAAACCCGCGTTGGGTGATTGTATAGGTAAACACTCATCTCTACAAAATAGTCGCAGTTGTAAAGTTTAATAAACACGTTTTGGGTGAGTGTAAAGGTAACTATCATCTCTACAACACAGTCGCAGTTGTACAAGTTTAAAAAAAACCCGCGTTGGGTGATTGTATAGGTAAACACTCATCTCTACAAAATAGTCGCAGTTGTAAAGTTTAATAAACACGTTTTGGGTGAGTGTAAAGGTAACTATCATCTCTACAACACAGTCGCAGTTGTACAAGTTTAATAACACGTGTTGGGTGATTGTATAGGTAAACACTCATCTCTACAACATAGTCGCTGTTGTAAATTTTAATCAACTCGTTTTGTGTGATTGTATAGGTAAACACTCATCTCTATAACATAGGCACAAATGTAAAGTTTAATAAACACGCGTTAGGTGATTGTATAGGTAAACATTCATCTCTACAACATAGTCGCAGTTGTGAAGTTTAATAAACTCGCGTTGGGTGATTGTATAGGTAAACACTCATCTCTATAACATAGTCGCAATTGTAAAGTTTAATAAACTCCCGTTGGGTGGTTGTATAGGTAAACACTCATCTGTATAACATAGTCGCAATTGTAAAGTCTAATAAACTCGTATTGGATGATTGTAAAGGTAAACACTCATCTCTATAACATAGTTGCAATTGCAAAGTTTAATTAACTCGTGTTGGTTGATTGTATAGTTAAACACTCAACTCTATAACAGAGTCGCAGTTGTAAAGTTTAATAAACTCGTGTTGAATGATTGAATAGGTAAACACTCATCTCTAAATCATAGTCGCAGTTGTAAAGTTTAATAAACTCGTGTTTGCTGATTGTATAGGTAAACACTCATCTCTACAACATAGTCGCAGAGGTAAAGTTTAATAAACTCACGTTGGGTGATTGCATAGGTAAAAACTCATTTCTACAACATAGTCGCCGTTGTAAAGTTTAATAAACTCCCGTTGGGTGGTTGTATAGGTAAACACTCATTTCTACAACATAGTCGCCGTTGTAAAGTTTAATAAACTCCCGTTGGGTGGTTGTATAGGTAAACACTCATCTGTATAACATAGTCGCAATTGTAAAGTCTAATAAACTCGTATTGGATGATTGTAAAGGTAAACACTCATCTCTATAACATAGTTGCAATTGCAAAGTTTAATAAACTCGTGTTGGTTGATTGTATAGGTAAACACTCAACTCTATAACAGAGTCGCAGTTGTAAAGTTTAATAAACTCGTGTTGAATGATTGAATAGGTAAACACTCATCTCTACAACATAGTCGCAGTTGTAAAGTTTAATAAACCCGCGTTGGGTTTTCGTATAGGTAAACACTCATCTCTAAATCATAGTCGCAATTGTAAAGTTTAATAAACCCGCGTTGGGTTTTCGCATAGGTAAACACTCATCTCTAAATCATAGTCGCAGTTGTGAAGTTTAATAAACTCGCGTTGGGTGATTGTATAGGTAAACACTCATCTCTACAACACAGTCGCAGTTGTAAAGTCTAATAAACTCGTGTTGGGTGATTGTATAGGTAAACACTCATCTCTATACAAGAGTCGTAGTTGTAAAGTTTAAAAAAACCCGCGTTGGGTTTTCGTATAGGTAAACACTCATCTCTAAATCATAGTCGCAGTTGTGAAGTTTAATAAACTCGCGTTGGGTGATTGTATAGGTAAACACTCATCTCTAAATCATAGTCGCAGTTGTGAAGTTTAATAAACTCGCGTTGGGTGATTGTATAGGTAAACACTCATCTCTACAACATTATCGCAGTTGTAAAGTTTAATAAACTCGTGTTGGGTGATTGTATATGTAAACACTCATCTCTACAACATAATCGCAGTTGTAAAGTCTAATAAACTCGTGTTGGGTGATTGTATATTTAAACACTCATCTCTACAACATAGTCGCAGTTGTGAAGTTTAATAAACTCGCGTTTGGTGATTTTATATGTAAACACTCATCTCTACAACATAGTCGCAGTTGTAACGTCTAATAAACTCGTGTTGGGTGATTGTATAGGTAAACACTTATCTCTACAAATTAGTCACAGTTGTAAAGTCTAATAAACTCGTGTTGGATGATTGTGTAGATAAACACTCATCTCTATACAAGAGTCGTAGTTGTAAAGTTTAAAAAAACCCGCGTTGGGTGATTGTATAGGTAAACACTCATCTCTACAAAATAGTCGCAGTTGTAAAGTTTAATAAACACGTTTTGGGTGAGTGTAAAGGTAACTATCATCTCTACAACACAGTCGCAGTTGTACAAGTTTAAAAAAAACCCGCGTTGGGTGATTGTATAGGTAAACACTCATCTCTACAAAATAGTCGCAGTTGTAAAGTTTAATAAACACGTTTTGGGTGAGTGTAAAGGTAACTATCATCTCTACAACACAGTCGCAGTTGTACAAGTTTAATAACACGTGTTGGGTGATTGTATAGGTAAACACTCATCTCTACAACATAGTCGCTGTTGTAAATTTTAATCAACTCGTTTTGTGTGATTGTATAGGTAAACACTCATCTCTATAACATAGGCACAAATGTAAAGTTTAATAAACACGCGTTAGGTGATTGTATAGGTAAACATTCATCTCTACAACATAGTCGCAGTTGTGAAGTTTAATAAACTCGCGTTGGGTGATTGTATAGGTAAACACTCATCTCTATAACATAGTCGCAATTGTAAAGTTTAATAAACTCCCGTTGGGTGGTTGTATAGGTAAACACTCATCTGTATAACATAGTCGCAATTGTAAAGTCTAATAAACTCGTATTGGATGATTGTAAAGGTAAACACTCATCTCTATAACATAGTTGCAATTGCAAAGTTTAATAAACTCGTGTTGGTTGATTGTATAGGTAAACACTCAACTCTATAACAGAGTCGCAGTTGTAAAGTTTAATAAACTCGTGTTGAATGATTGAATAGGTAAACACTCATCTCTACAACATAGTCGCAGTTGTAAAGTTTAATAAACCCGCGTTGGGTTTTCGTATAGGTAAACACTCATCTCTAAATCATAGTCGCAATTGTAAAGTTTAATAAACCCGCGTTGGGTTTTCGCATAGGTAAACACTCATCTCTAAATCATAGTCGCAGTTGTGAAGTTTAATAAACTCGCGTTGGGTGATTGTATAGGTAAACACTCATCTCTACAACACAGTCGCAGTTGTAAAGTCTAATAAACTCGTGTTGGGTGATTGTATAGGTAAACACTCATCTCTATACAAGAGTCGTAGTTGTAAAGTTTAAAAAAACCCGCGTTGGGTTTTCGTATAGGTAAACACTCATCTCTAAATCATAGTCGCAGTTGTGAAGTTTAATAAACTCGCGTTGGGTGATTGTATAGGTAAACACTCATCTCTAAATCATAGTCGCAGTTGTGAAGTTTAATAAACTCGCGTTGGGTGATTGTATAGGTAAACACTCATCTCTACAACATAATCGCAGTTGTAAAGTCTAATAAACTCGTGTTGGGTGATTGTATAGGTAAACAATCATCTCTACAACATAGTCGCAGTTGTGAAGTTTAATAAACTCGCGTTTGGTGATTTTATATGTAAACACTCATCTCTACAACATAGTCGCAGTTGTAACGTCTAATAAACTCGTGTTGGGTGATTGTATAGGTAAACACTTATCTCTACAAATTAGTCACAGTTGTAAAGTCTAATAAACTCGTGTTGGATGATTGTGTAGGTAAACACTCATCTCTATACAAGAGTCGTAGTTGTAAAGTTTAAAAAAACCTGCGTTGGGTGATTGTATAGGTAAACACTCATCTCTACAAAATAGTCGCAGTTGTAAAGTTTAATAAACACGTTTTGGGTGAGTGTAAAGGTAACTATCATCTCTACAACACAGTCTCAGTTGTACAAGTTTAAAAAAAACCCGCGTTGGGTGATTGTATAGGTAAACACTCATCTCTACAAAATAGTCGCAGTTGTAAAGTTTAATAAACACGTTTTGGGTGAGTGTAAAGGTAACTATCATCTCTACAACACAGTCGCAGTTGTACAAGTTTAATAACACGTGTTGGGTGATTGTATAGGTAAACACTCATCTCTACAACATAGTCGCTGTTGTAAATTTTAATCAACTCGTTTTGTGTGATTGTATAGGTAAACACTCATCTCTATAACATAGGCACAAATGTAAAGTTTAATAAACACGCGTTAGGTGATTGTATAGGTAAACATTCATCTCTACAACATAGTCGCAGTTGTGAAGTTTAATAAACTCGCGTTGGGTGATTGTATAGGTAAACACTCATCTCTATAACATAGTCGCAATTGTAAAGTTTAATAAACTCTGGTTGGGTGATTGTATAGGTAAACATTCATCTCTACAACATAGTCGCAGTAATAAAGTCTAATAAACTCGTTTTGGGTGATTGTATAGGTAAACACTCATCTCTATAACATAGTAGCAAATGTAAAGTTTAATAAGCACGCGTTGGGTGATTGTATAGGTACACATTCATCTCTACAACATAGTCGCAGTTGTGAAGTTTAATAAACACGCGTTGGGCGATTGTATAGGTAAACATTCATCTCTACAACATAGTCGCAGTTGTGAGGTTTAATAAACTCTGGTTGGGTGATTGTATATGTAAACATTCATCTCTACAACATAGTCGCAGTAATAAAGTCTAATAAACTCGTTTTGGGTGATTGTATAGGTAAACACTCATCTCTATAACATAGTCGCAAATGTAAAGTTTAATAAACACGCGTTGGGTGATTGTATAGGTAAACATTCATCTCTACAACATAGTCGCAGTTGTGAAGTTTAATAAACTCGCGTTGGGTGATTGTATAGGTAAACATTCATCTCTACATTATAGTCGCAGTTGTGAAGTTTAATAAACACGCGTTGGGTGATTGTATAGGTAAACATTCATCTCTACAACATAGTCGCAGTTGTGAAGTTTAATAAACTCGCGTTTTGTGATTTTATATGTAAACACTCATCTCTACAACATAGTCGCAGTTGTAATGTCTAATAAATTCGTTTTGGGTGATTGTTTAAGTAAAAACTCATCTTTACAACATAGTCGCAGTTGTACAAGTCTAATAAACTCGTGTTGGGTGATTGTATAGGTAAACACTCATCTCTACAACATAGTCGCAGTTGTAAAGTCTAATAAACTCGTGTTGAGTGATTGTATAGGCGAACACTCCTTCAGAAAGCTAGATAAGGTTAACGCCTCACTATGTAAGACATGATTTGAAGTGAACTCAGTTAGAAAAAGTCAAACATTATTGGCAAACTCTTCCAGCCTTGTATATTGGGTTTTATAAGTTGAGAAACTGAAAAAGGACAAAATCTTTAATCTAAGTCATAGCAAGAAAGGTTTTCGAATGTATTCGCATGATCTGAGTATGAGTCAACAACCCCTGAAGGACTTTCAAAACCATCTATACATTATATATCTTGACATCTGCAACTTAATAAACATTTATTACAGAATCGTGTACATAAGTGGAAATGTACGGAAAGACGTTACATTAACGTTACGAAATGTGATGTCAAGAGTTCGCTAATGTCGCCATCATCATACAAAAGAGAGATGGGTCATTGAAAGAGAAACGAACACGAAACTAAGCTGGGTGGAATGACAAATTTAGAAACATTTAGGCTCATGTAAATACCATTTGTACTCAGATGCGATTAAACTTCTAAACAAACTTTGTAGCTAACCAAGAAGCAAAGGAGAGAGAAGACAATTACGTGATACAGCTTTATTTAGTGGAGATACGGACCGTCAGGGAACAGACCAACTGGATACTGTATATTATGGGATGAAACAGTATGATGAGGGATGTTGGAGAGAACATATCAGGTGAAACTATCTAAGGAATGTAGGATATCAGAGGACACGGTATGAAAGTTACAGGACAAAATGTGTCTCGTAAGAAATATTTTGTGAACATAGGGTACTAGAGAAAACAGTATAATTATAGATATGGGAGAGAATTTATCAGGTAAGAGGTATTTGGGGAATGTAAGTTACCAGAACGAACGGCATCATAGATATGGGGACAGAATGCATCACGTAAGAAATATATGGTGAATGAAGGTTACCAGAGAGAACGCCATGAAAGATATGGGACATAATGTGTTACTTAATAAATATTTGGAGAATATAGGTAACCAGAGAGGTTCGGAACAGAATGTGTCACGTAAGAAATATTTTGCGAACGTAGGGTACTAGAGAGAACGGTATGATGAGAGACATATGAGAGAATGTAACAGGTAAGAAATATTTGGGGAATGTGAGTTGCCAGAGAGAACTGTATGAAAGATACAGGACAAAATGTGTTACGTAATAAATATTTGGAGAATATAGGTTACCAGAGACTTGCGGGACAGAATGTGTCACGTAAGAAATATTTTGCGAACGTAGGCTACTAGAGAAAACAGTATAGTTATAGATATGGGAGAGAATTTATCAGGTGAGAGGTATTTGGGGAATGTAAGTTACTAGAGAACGATATGATGAAGGATATGGGGCAGATTGTAAAAGGTAAGACATATTTTGGGAATGTAAGTTACCAGAGAGAACAGTATGAATGATACGGGACAGTATGCATCAACTAAGAAATACTTGAGGAATATAGGATACCAGATAGAACGGTACGATGAGAGATATGGGACAGAATGTAACAGGTAAGACATATTGGAGGAATGTAAGTTACCAGAAGGAAAATTATGAGAGATACGGAAGATAATGGATCACGTAAGAAATATTTGTTGTATGTAGTTTACTAGAGAGAACGATATGATGAGAGATACGGGAGAGAAGAATGTAAGTTACCAGATGGACAATTATGAGAGATACGGAACAGAATGCATCACGTAAGAAATATTTGTTGTATGTAGTTTACTAGAGAGAACGGTATGATGAGAGATATGGGAGAGAATATATCAGGAAACAAAGATCTAAGGAATGAAGATTACCAGAGAGGACGGTATGAAGAGGAATATGGGAGAGAATGTATCAGATTACGATTGTTTGGGAAATATAGGTTAGAATAGGGAATAGTATGATGAGATGTGGGAGATAATGTATCAACAAAGATCTATGAGATGAATGTTACCAGAGGGGACGGCATGAAAGAAATAAGGGAGAGAATGTATCAGGTTACGAGGGTTTGGGGAAAGTAGGTTAGAATAGGGAATAGTATGATGAGAGATGTAAGAGATAATGTATCAACAAAGATCTAAGGGATGAAGGTTACCAGAGAGACGGTATAAAAAGAAATATGGGACAGAATGTATCCCACAAGAAATATTTGGGTAAATAGGTTACCAGAGGAAACACTATGATGAGAGATATGGGAGAGAATGTATCAGGTAACAAAGATCTAAGGAATGAAGATAACCAGAGAGGATGGTATGAAGAGAAATATGGGAGAAAATGTATCAGGTTACGAGGGTTTGGGGAATGTAGGTTAGAATCCTTATTATATAATAGTATGATGAGAGATATGGAAGAGATCGTGTCAGGTAACAAAGTTCGGAGAAATGTAGGTTACCAGAGGATACGGTATAAAAGATACGGAAGAGTATGTATCACGTATGAAATATTTGGGGGAATGTAGGTTACCAGAGGGGACGGTACGGTGACAGTTGCGGGACAGAAGGGATGAGATCACAAGGATCCGGGGAATGTATGTTAGCCGAAGGAATGGTATGATGACAGATGCGGGACCGAATGTAGGCGTATCAGGTAACAAAGGTCTAGGGGGGGGGGGGAGGACAATGTGCCAGAAGGAACTGTATTATTTGATATGCGTGACAAATGATTTTTGATGACAATTAATTTTTTAGAAAACCTAAGGTATTTTGAGAGTTTTAAAAATGTTTCAAGAAATGTACTTTAGGGGATAAAAGAATTATTTAATTTAAATAAATAAACATTTGAAAAAAATATAGTCTGTAAAGAATATATTAAAACATTACTATCACAATTTCTGCGGGAAAACAATTAGTAATAATCTGTTAATTAATAATCGGATATTTTATGCGTATTTGTTTTTTCTATAAAATTGTCTTGTAATAAATAGTTTTTTACTAAAGTACCTGTTAGCGTGGTGAATAAAGATTCAGTAGTCGTGACGAACCGAATTCATTGCAGACGGAAGCGCTACCTGAAGCTCGGCCACCACTAGACTGACGCTCAGTAGTCTCCGAGTGTACCAAGGTACTTGTGCGCATGCCCCACCTGCGTCTACCCGTAAGCAAGGCACACTTTACGGAACATTTAAATTTCTTAACTTGTTTGTGCTAAAGACGAGAGAAGGGCGAGGGATTAACGTGAGTATGAACCCTTGTTCTTAGAGTGGCGACAATCATTGGTCGCATGGGCTTGGTTATACGCTAACAAAATTGAATCATTTATTTTTTAAAGGGTTGAAAGAATCGTTTATTTTTTCGTTGTATCCACTTTTGCAATTTTTTCATGATAGACAAAAAACTGATTTCAGATCATATAAATACAACTGTCATGTATTTTCAAAATTATTCTTACACGTGGCATCAAAGCACATATTCTACACAAATATCAAACATCTGCGTTTGATATATTCTTAGCCGAAAAATACGGTAATACGAAAATATCTTTTTAGAGTCAATTCGTACTTAATTAAAAAAAAATTATTCTAGTTACTTTTTATTAAATAATAACAATTAACATAAATAAAGTAACATAACATATGCGTTAAAAGATCTGTTCTGCCACATATAATCAGCTGTTTTATGAATCAAATGTTATCAGTTACATTAAACCTAATGGAATGGATTAAATAAATGACATACCTTGCAACTTCTGCGAAAAGATTTTCTCCCATATCTTTAGTTTTAACTTTAGTTTTAAAACTAAATTTAAATTTAATTATTGAATTAAAAATTGAAAAACTGTATTTACATCAAGTATCATCTTTAGGGTACACATTTCCATAGAAACCTAATATACGGGGGAAATGAACATGTGCTCTTTTAATAATAGACGATTTAATCATACAGAAAGCATTGGAGTGCCACCAGTTACAACTTCCGTTCAGGAAAAGGTTTAATGATGAAAAGGTAAAAGAAATGGAAGAAAATTTTAAGGTCCTATGATTGCCAGAGGAGTTTCAGGAAGCGGAAGCTGCTAGCCATAGGTCTTGGTTACATAATGCGTATGGAACAAGCTAGTTTTCAACAAAAATGTATCCTTTCCACACACACACGCACAGGCGCAAGCACACTCACACACACACACACACACACACTCACGCGCACACGCACAGGTGCAAGCACACTCACACGCACGCACGCACACACACACACACACGAGCGCGCGCGCACGCACATACTTACAGCTCATGTTTTTAAACCGGGCTTCAACTGCAGTATGTTTTAAACGTAGCTTTTAATACATTTTAGCCGATTTGTCTAATAGGGACACGTTTCTACTCTTACAAGTCTACTGTAGAGCGAGCAGTGTCACGTTAAAATGCCAAAACTTGCACCTGTACAAAACTCCCTTTCGTTTAGTTACGTGGGAACACGAGATTTTAAAAATAAAAAGCCTATTTTCATATATATAACTTCTTTTTCGTTTCAAGTTACTTTGCTTAAAGTATTTTCGAACGATTATGAAGTAAGTGTAACGTAGAACGTAACGACCGGAAGTCCCGGGCCAGTCTAGCTTTAAGAGTGTTGGACTTGCAAAATAGTTGGTTCCGGTGTTTTAGCGGAAGTTGTGAACTTGTCGGCGGAAACGCCTAAATAAGTTAGTAGACTAATGTTGCGGCCATGTTGCGAGGCAGCAAATTTAAATCTTACCGTGAGAATGTTTATTATATAAAAAAACTCTATAACGGTATCAGAATATAAGTGCGCACGTTTCGACATTACATCTGTCGTTAATTATATATAAAAAAGAAGTAATATAACAAAAGAAATGTATAGCCAATACCTACTTAGGTCAAAAAAGAAAATGTTTTGTTGATAGAAGTCCCAAATTGACGTTTTTATCTGAAACAAATCATATAAACAAAAAAAATAAATAAATAAAAATAAAAGTCCTACGTAGGTGGACAAAGAAAAAATTTATTTTAGTTACTTTTTATTAAATAATTACAAATAATATAAATAAAGTAACATAACCTAGGCGTAAAAACAACTGTACTACTACACAAACCATAACATAAAATAAGCTCTTTTATGAAATCATATTTTATTTCTTATTTTACGTCAAATGGGACGAAATAACTATATTGCATATCTTGCCCCATTTCTGAAATGGTTTTCCTCCATTAAATAGTTAAATTTAGTTAATGAATTATATATTTTTTTAATTGTATTGTAAGCAAGTGTCTTTCACTACAAGTTTAAAAAAAATGTATTTGAACTTGAGTGGATAAATAAAAATTACTTTACTAACGATTGAACAAGATATATTTAAAGAGAGTGTGAACTAATAGGTACAGTTGAATGATTTGGCAAATACATCCAAGTTAATGGAAATGTTAGAAAAGTTTTTTTTTCACCCGACGAAAGAATATTCCACTTCCAAGGAAGATAAGCTTAACCTAACTTAACCTTCTTACCCACGATCATCAAGCAAGAAAATATTGACTATTAACTATCAATGAAGGATGAGTGGAATAATAAAACCGTCCTCGATCTGGTATATTAAAAACCGTTATACCTTCTGGGTGAAAGGAACTGAAACAATTTTACTCTCCATCGCAGACATTGTCGTGTCAAGATATTTGACTGAGGACCTCCAGGTGATGGAACTCCCATCGAGAGTGATATGTGCTTCCTTGTAAAGCAGATGGCCCTGATTTATCAGTGAAGACCGAAGTCGTTAATTTCTGGAGCCACGGCGATAAGACGTCTAGCTGACCTTGTATGACCTTCGTCGTTTTAGTGTCGCTCCATGAGCTGCAATGAAACATGGCGTAATCCGCGTAGAGGGCGAAGGACACTTGAGGAAGAAGGCAAATTCTGGATATAGACGAATTGAAAAGAATGGCTGCTGATATAGGTCAGAAGGTAGAGAGGAATTGTTCAACAGAAACAGTGAGGTTTCGGTAGGACTAACAGACATGTTTAGGAAGGGTACGTGTAGCCAATTTGTAAAGAAGTCTAAGATACCAGACAGAATCGAAGGCCAGACACTGCAGTGGTCAACTGGATCGAATCAATTTAACACTGAGTTTGTGATCCGCAGCGGTTACAGGGAGGTGGAATGCACCCTTCTGTAACCTGAATGGTCCTGTCGGATATGACTGTCCAGAGTGGGAGAGTGTGGGTGGAGGAATGGAGGAGGTGCTCAACCACTTTAGAGATTGGGAAGAGAAGGAAGATGAAGCGGAAACTGTTGGGACAGGATAGGGGTTTTTGTAACTTCGAAAGGAATATAATTTTGGCTGTTTTCCACCAGGAGGGAAAGTGGGGTGAAGGGGAACGACGGAGTTAAACCAGTGTTGAAGATATGAAATGAGGATTGGAGGGGAGTTAATCACGGCTAAAGAGTCAATGGATTCAAGGGGTATATTTAGGTTCTAGCTTCGGGACAACAGGTTTGAGTTAAACTGGTTTGAATTAATCACACAAACCATAAAAACACACGACCCCAACGGACATTGGATACGATATGTTGACGATGGATTATACATCTCACAAAATAAAGCAATAAATAATAATATCATTCTAAATGAAATCAACAACTTACACCCTAACATAAAATTTACCATGGAGGAAGAAATAAACAATAAAATAAACTATCTAGACCTAAAAATAACCAGAAATACACGTAACATTGAATACTCAATTTATAGGAAACCCACACAAACCGTTAATACAATACTAAACTACTCTAACCATCCCCCCCAACATAAAATGGCTGCTTACAACCCACTCTTATACAAAGTGCTAAAACTGTCTAAAAATGAAGAAAAAGCCAAAGAAAAACAAATAATATACCAAACAGCCAAAAAAATTGATACAATAAAAAACTATAGATAAATTAGAACTTAAAATATTAAATAAATTAAAACAACCTAAAATCGAACTACAAACAACAAAATGGTCCACATTCATATACATAGGTACAATATAAAAGGAATAACTAAAACAGTAAGAAATTATAATATTAACATAGATTACAAAAACACAGGAAACATAATCAAGAAAATAAACCAACCGGAAAAAATATGTCCCACACTTAATAACGGAATATAAAAAAATGGCCACACTGTAATAAAATATACATAGGCCAAACTAAAAAGAAATTAAAAGACAGATATCAAGAGCATCTCAATGCATAGATCAAACCACAAACTTACAACTTAAACTTAGCTACACACGCCATCAAAAACCAACATACATTTCTCACATTAGAAAACGTACACCAAATAAAAAAAATTACAAAAAGGCCTCAAAATGACAACCTGGGAACAACTACAAATTTATAAACATAAAAATAATATCATGAACGAACAAATACAAATAAAATGAAAAAACGATAAATTATTCAACCTAATAGACAAAATTAACCCCAAGACAAACTCAAAAGACTCCCACAGTGCAGTGAATCCGAAAATAGAACAATAACGGTACACTACACCTTGTGACAACGGAAATTCCACACAACTCGCAGTCTACTACAACCCCCGGTCAGTGATGCTTGATAATGGAGATACTACAAATCTTTGAAAGTTTACTCGCATAAATACCAAGTACGATTCTTGTTTAAGTACATATAGTTAAAGTTATATATATATATATATATATATATATATATATATATATATATATATAAAATACGTTTTCTTGTTTAATAATTTAAAACAACATAGGTTATTCAAATACAAGATTATTTATTACTTTATATCCAAAGCTTTTCGTTGGCAAACAGTACAAACATCATCAGGAATGAAAATTACAATAATGTAAGCTATAGACCTAAAACATATGTTTAATTAGAAATAGAATTGTTGCTAAATTTATACAAATTGCCAAATTTATTTTGTTGCTGTAACATTATAGACATTGAATATAGTATCAAATTTATAAGATACTAATTTCAAGAAAAATTTTTTCTTTCAAGAAAAAAATAAAAGAAAGATATAAAGAACATTTAAATGCCTATATTAATCCAGAAATATATAAATCAAATTTCGCAAATCATTGTATTAATAATAAGCACCAATTTCCAAATATAGAAAATATGAGACTTATAAAAGAAGTTAATAAGGAAATGAGAATGAATATATATGAAGCATTCGAAATATATAAACACAATAATAATAACAAATTAATAAAAGAACAAATACAAATACATTCTAAATTTGATACTATATTCAATGTCTATAATGTTACAGCAACAAAATAAATTTGGCAATTAGTATAAATTTAGCAACAATTCTATTTCTAATTAAACATATGTTTTAGGCCTATAGCTTACATTATTGTAATTTTCATTCCTGATGATGTTGGTACTGTTTACCAACGAAAAGCTTTGGATATAAAATAATAAATATTCTTGTATTTGAATAACCTATGTTGTTTTTAATATATATATATATATATATATATATATATATATATATATATATATATATATATGATAAACTAAAATAAACTCCTGCCGCAACGTATCAGTCGAGACTGTCGAGAGTAATACAAGTAAATGTATATCTATATATATATCAATCCCGTGCAAAAATATACAGTCATACCGAGCGATAAGTAGTCACTTCAATAAATATAAACATATAGATCTATGTGTACACCAGTTTCAGAAAAAAATAAAACTTAACGTATTTTCATAAATTACGTCAAAGTTTTATGCGATATAGAAATGTTATGAGTAAGCTAAAGCCTAGATGTCATAAACAAAAATTAGAAGAAAGCGTTCACAGGAAATGTAAAATTCAAATATAAATCAAAATATACAATCCCCACAAAACTGTTGGCAAGATCGAAATTGTCATTTCTCAGATAAATTATTAGTTTAGGAATTTATTTTGTGAAAAGATAGAACATTTGCTAGGCTGGCCCTCAAGTTATTAATCAATGCCAGAACATGTGTTGATTTAATTGTAAATTAAATTAAAGTAAATCATTAATAGCAAAAACACGTGTTGAAAAATAAAAATTACTTATGTGATAAAATAACTATCTGAAAAAATGAACTGTGATAAAGTTAAATAAAATCATAATATAATAAAATTTTATAGGTTAAGTTTATATATTAAGAAATTAACTTACGTAATTCATTTTGTAAGCAAATCTCTCATACATCTGTTTTCCATCTGTCTCAAACGGATCTAAATCTCTTGGAGTTATTGTGGAGTACTTTGAAAAAACTTGAACTTGGGTCATTAATTACTTCATTTATTTAAAGTACTCAACTTCATTGCGACACAATATAAAACAATTGTTGACTGACATCCTGAATAGTATTCAGAAATAGTGCTCAGATAGCGCCACTGAAGTTCTGGCTGTTGAAGCGTTTAGTGTTGATTACACCAACGCGAAGGTGTTAGACGTTTTTGTTGGTTGTTTTTGTGACTTGTTTTTTCAAAAGTGAATACAGTTTGTTGTTTAATAAGAAGGTACGTTAACTTCAAGTGTAATCATAATAGCTATAACGGATTGACTATATTTATTTTCCTAAATTTGAACAAAAGGTATTTTGCAATACTATTTTACTTAGGTTAGGTCATGCCCGGTGTTTAGAGCATTTGTTTTTTTCGTTTCAAGTATATATTTACAGAATATTTTGGTTTGTGTTTTCTGTAGCATAAACATATAATTTTTCGTTATATTACGAATTATTTTATGAACCTTCTTCTAACAATTAAAACTTAATTACCTACCGTACTTCAATAAAAATTTCTATGGTAGGAAGGCCGATTCATAGGCTATGAATGAATTAAAAACAAATAAAAAAACATTCTTTGAAATTATCCACATTTTACTGGTTTGTATTGATTAAAATTATGGATATTCTCCAAAAAATATTTTCCCACATAAAAATAATAGAAATAGTAATAAATCTCACAATAATTTTAAACCCGGTATTAAATTTCTTTCATATTCAAAACTTGTACATTACGCTGTTATATTTTTTCTCGCATTTGTGATGGTAAAATAACTAAACGAATCAAGAAACAAATTCAACCCCTGGTTAAAGTTATTGTAACTTCGTTATTATTATTATTAATTTTTAATAACACGCCACATCAATATACCACATGGTCTATTCGGGTGTATTGGATATCATTGTTATTGTTATTAATTTTTAATAACACGCCACATCGATATACCACATGGTCTATTCGGGTGTATTGGATATCATTGTTATTGTTATTAATTTTTAATAACACGTCACATCAATATACCACATGGTCTATTCGGGTGTATTGGATATAATTGTTATTGTTATTAATTTTTAATAACACGCCACATCAATATACCACATGGTCTATTCGGGTGTATTGGATATCATTGTTATTGTTATTAATTTTTAATAACACGCCACATCGATATACCACATGGTCAATTCGGGTATATTGGATATCATTGTTATTGTTATTGATTTTTAATAACACGCCAGATCAATATACCACATGGTCTATTCGGGTGTATTGGATATCATTGTTATTGTTATTAATTTTTAATAACACGTCACATCAATATACCACATGGTCTATTCGGGTGTATTGGATATCATTGTTATTGTTATTAATTTTTAATAACACGCCACATCAATATACCACATGGTCTATTCGGGTGTATTGGATTTCATTGTTATTGTTATTCATTTTTAATAACACGCCACATCAATATATCACATGGTCTATTCGGGTGTTATGGATTTCATTGTTATTGTTATTCATTTTTAATAACACGCCACATCAATATATCACATGGTCTATTCGGGTGTATTGGATATCATTGTTATTGTTATTAATTTTTAATAACACGCCACATCAATGTACCACATGGTCTATTCGGGTGTATTGGATATCATTGTTATTGTTATTAATTTTTAATAACACGCCACATCAATATACCACATGGTCTATTCGGGTGTATTGGATTTCATTGTTATTGTTATTCATTTTTAATAACACGCCACATCAATATACCACATGGTCTATTCGGGTGTATTGGATATCATTGTTATTGTTATTCATTTTTAATAACACGCCACATCGATATACCACATGGTCAATTCGGGTGTATTGGATATCATTGTTATTGTTATTAATTTTTAATAACACGCCACATCAATATACCACATGGTCTATTCGGGTGTATTGGATATCATTGTTATTGTTATTAATTTTTAATAACACGCCACATCAATATACCACATGGTCTATTCGGGTGTATTGGATATCATTGTTATTGTTATTAATTTTTAATAACACGCCACATCAATATACCACATGGTCTATTCGGGTGTATTGGATATCATTGTTATTGTTATTAATTTTTAATAACACGCCACATCAATATACCACATGGTCTATTCGGGTGTATTGGATATCATTGTTATTGTTATTAATTTTTAATAACACGCCACATCAATATACCACATGGTCTATTCGGGTGTATTGGATATCATTGTTATTGTTATTAATTTTTAATAACACGCCACATCAATATACCACATGGTCTATTCGGGTGTATTGGATATCATTGTTATTGTTATTAATTTTTAATAACACGCCACATCAATATACCACATGGTCTATTCGGGTGTATTGGATATCATTGTTATTGTTATTAATTTTTAATAACACGCCACATCAATATACCACATGGTCTATTCGGGTGTATTGGATATCATTGTTATTGTTATTAATTTTTAATAACACGCCACATCAATATACCACATGGTCTATTCGGGTGTATTGGATATCATTGTTATTGTTATTAATTTTTAATAACACGCCACATCAATATACCACATGGTCTATTCGGGTGTATTGGATATCATTGTTATTGTTATTAATTTTTAATAACACGTCACATCAATATACCACATGGTCTATTCGGGTGTATTGGATATCATTGTTATTGTTATTAATTTTTAATAACACGCCACATCAATATATCACATGGTCTATTAGGGTGTTATGGATTTCATTGTTATTGTTATTCATTTTTAATAACACGCCACATCAATATATCACATGGTCTATTCGGGTGTATTGGATATCATTGTTATAGTTATTAATTTTTAATAACCCGCCACATCAATATACCACATGGTCTATTCGGGTGTATTGGATTTCATTGTTATTGTTATTCATTTTTAATAACACGCCACATCAATATACCACATGGTCTATTCGGGTGTATTGGATATCATTGTTATTGTTATTCATTTTTAATAACACGCCACATAAATATACCGCATGGTCTATTCGGGTGTATTGGATATCATTGTTATTGTTATTAATTTTTAATAACACGCCACATCAATATACCACATGGTCTATTCGGGTGTATTGGATATCATTGTTATTGTTATTAATTTTTAATAACACGCCACATCAATATACCACATGGTCTATTCGGGTGTATTGGATATCATTGTTATTGTTATTAATTTTTAATAACACGCCACATCGATATACCACATGGTCAATTCGGGTGTATTGGATATCATTGTTATTGTTATTGTTATTAATTTTTAATAACACGCATCATCAATATACCACATGGTCTATTCGGGTGTATTGGATATCATTGTTATTGTTATTAATTTTTAATAACACGCCATATCAATATACCACATAATCTATTCGGGTGTATTCTACCACCCGACTGTCGGATATCGTCTACCATCAGACTATTCTAAAACACAATTTACCCCAAAAAGTAATTTTGTGTATTTAATGTTTATTTATAAACTAGATGTATGTTATCAATTTCAAAATTGTAATCTAGATATCGTCAAAAAATCAAATTGTGAACTTTTTTTATAAACTGTTCTGAAACTAAACTCTGAAACCTTACTTCATTTTGACTAGAAGTATAATAAATGACTAAAAGAAAATATTTTAGCAAATCATCTCGCTCAAGAAACTGTTTACCATTGTCCCGAAACTACTTACAGAAAAATACAACCTGACATCAAAAACATCTTTTTTATATTATTATTTTTTTTTAAATTACAGTTTATTTATAACCAGGCTATTCAAACTATTCAATGACGCCCTACCAGCTCCCATCCTAGCTAATTTGATTACTCACAGAACCTTGGCCCTCAGCTCAAGCTACTTGTTACAGTATTTCTCGATCCCAATTCATTGTAGCACTCATTAAGCACTCAACCACTCATTGTAGCACCTTGCGTCCTCTTTTCTAGTAATTACTTTCAACACCTCCTGACCTTACATCTACCCACTAATTACAGCACCTTCCGATCCTAATTCATGCCACGAATTATAGCACCTTGCGTCCTCACCTCTGGTAATTACTTTCAGAACCTCCTGGCCTTACATCATGACACCACTTACAGTGCCTCCCAAACCTAAATCATCCCGCTCATTATAGCACCTTTCACCCTCGTCTCTAGCACATCCCGACTTTAGATCATGCTATGATACTAGCTACATCACCTTTGTTTTCGGCTCATGCCACTTTTATAATACCTTCAGATTACATTTCATGTCACTAATTAGAGCACCTCCTGTCTTTAGCTCGTGTTATTACTTACAGGACCTCTAACTCTGCTCGTGGTACTAACTACAGGACCTCCGTTCCCGGCTCATGCCACTTTTATAATAACTTCAGATTACATTTCATGTCATTGGTTAGAGCACCTCCTGTCTTTAGCTCGTGTTATTACTTACAGGACCTCTAACTCTGCTCGTGGTACCAGCTACAGCACCTTCGTTGTCGGCTCATACCACTTTTATAATAACTTCATATCACATTTCATGTCATTAGTTAGAGCACCTCCTGTCTTTAGCTGGTGTTATTACTTACAGCACCTCTAACTCTGCTCGGGGTACTAGCTACATCACCTCCGTTGTCGGCTCATGCAACTTTTATAATACCTTCAGATTACATTTCATGTCATTGGTTAGAGCACCTCCTGTCTTTAGCACGTGTAATTATTTACAGCACCTCTAACTCTGCTCGTGGTACCAGCTACAGCACCTTCGTTGTCAGCTCATACCACTTTTATAATACCTTCATATCACATTTAATGTCATTAATTAGAGCACCTCCTGTCTTTAGCTGGTGTTATTACTTACAGCACCTCTAACTCTGCTCGGGGTACTAGCTACAGGACCTCCGTTGTCGGCTCATGCCACTTTTATAATACCTTCGGATTACATTTCATGTCACTAACTAGAGCACCTCCTGTTTTTAGCACGTGCTATTACTTACAGCACCTCTAACTCTGCTCTTGGTACTAGCTACAGGACCTCCGTTTTTTGCTCGTGCCAGTTTTATAATACCTTCGGATTACATTTCATGTCACTAACTAGAGCACCTCCTGTCTTTAGCACGTGTAATTATTTACAGCACCTCTAACTCTGCTCGTGGTACCAGCTACAGCACCTTCGTTGTCGGCTCATACCACTTTTATAATACCTTCATATCACATTTCATGTCATTAGTTAGAGCACCTCCTGTCTTTAGCTGGTGTTATTACTTACAGCACCTCTAACTCTGCTCGTGGTACCAGCTGCAGGACCTCCGTTTTCGGCTCATGCCACTTTTATAATACCTTCAGATTACATTTTATGTCACTAGTTAGAGCACCTCCTGTCTTTAGCTTGTGTTATTACTTACAGCACCTCTAACTCTGCTCGGGGTACCAGCTGCAGGACCTCCGTTTTCGGCTCATGCCACTTTTATAATACCTTCAGATTACATTTTATGTCACTAGTTAGAGCACCTCCTGTCTTTAGCTTGTGTTATTACTTACAGCACCTCTAACTCTGCTCGTGGTACCAGCTGCAGGACCTCCGTTTTCGGCTCATGCCACTTTTATAATACCTTCAGATTACATTTATGTCACTAGTTGGAGCACCTCCTGTCTTTAGCTTGTGTTATTACTTACAGCACCTCTAACTCTGCTCGGGGTACTAGCTCCAGGACCTCCGTTGTCGGCTCATGCTACTTTTATAATACCTTCAGATTACATTTCATGTCACTAGGTAGAGCACCTTCGGTCTTTAGCTCGTCTTATTACTTACAGCACCTCTAACTCTGCTCGGGGTACCAGCTCCAGGACCTCCGTTTTCGGCTCATGCCACTTTTATAATATCTTCAGATTACATTTCATGTCACTAGTTAGAGCACCTCCTGTCGTTAGCTTGTGTTATTACATATAGCACCTCTAACTCTGCTCGTGGTACCAGCTACAGCACCTTCGTTGTCGGCTCATACCACTTTTATAATACCTTCATATCACATTTCATGTCATTAGTTAGAGCACCTCCTGTCTTTAGCTGGTGTTATTACTTACAGCACCTCTAACTCTGCTCGTGGTACCAGCTGCAGGACCTCCGTTTTCGGCTCATGCCACTTTTATAATACCTTCAGATTACATTTTATGTCACTAGTTAGAGCACCTCCTGTCTTTAGCTTGTGTTATTACTTACAGCACCTCTAACTCTGCTCGGGGTACCAGCTGCAGGACCTCCGTTTTCGGCTCACGCTACTTTTATAATACCTTCAGATTACATTTTATGTCACTAGTTGGAGCACCTCCTGTCGTTAGCTTGTGTTATTACTTACAGCGCCTCTAACTCTGCTCGGGGTACCAGCTACAGTACCTCCGTTGTCGGCTCATGCTACTTTTATAATACCTTCAGATTACATTTTATGTCACTAGTTAGAGCACCTCCTGTCTTTAGCTTGTGTTATTACTTACAGCACCTCTAACTCTGCTCGGGGTACTAGCTATAGGACCTCCGTTGTCGGCTCATGCTACTTTTATAATACCTTCAGATTACATTTCATGTCACTAGGTAGAGCACCTCCTGTCTTTAGCTTGTGTTATTACTTACAGCACCTCTAACTCTGCTCGGGGTACCAGCTGCAGGACCTCCGTTGTCGGCTCATGCTACTTTTATAATACCTTCAGATTACATTTCATGTCACTAGGTAGAGCACCTTCGGTCTTTAGCTCGTCTTATTACTTACAGCACCTCTAACTCTGCTCGGGGTACCAGCTCCAGGACCTCCGTTTTCGGCTCATGCCACTTTTATAATATCTTCAGATTACATTTCATGTCACTAGTTAGAGCACCTCCTGTCGTTAGCTTGTGTTATTACATATAGCACCTCTAACTCTGCTCGTGGTACTAGCTACAGGGCCTCCGTTTTCAGCTCATGGTACTTTTATAATAACTTCAGATTACATTTCATGTCACTAATTTTGAAATTCTATTTTTATCGACCACCGTCTCGACATCGAAGGAATATGTCTATATCGCTACTTTGTTCTGAGAACACAATATGTAATGCGTGTTTTGCCTAAAGGCGGTAAATCAGCGAACACCACTGACCAGGTGCCGCTAATGGCTCGAGCGTGCCCCACTAAATAAAGCCAGTTTCAATTTCGGGTGGACATGACTGGAATATGATGTGAGGTCTGTCGTCTGTATCGATGGGACGTGACGCCGTGAGGTAGCTTCTTGAGATACGCGAAGGGTTTATTTCGTTCCTGTGTAAACGTAAGGGTATTGTAGTGTTGTTGAATTCATGTTAAGTTAATAAATATTAAATAATTTATACTTAGGTTGTATATAAACAACTGTATATGGCATGCTATACACGCATAAACTAGAATATAACTTCACGAAAATATATACATTTGTGCTGAGCTATCTACGTGGACTAAGCATACATGATAAGTCGACTAAGCGGAATAGGATAAAGGTGCAGTATCCTCCCGCGAATGTCACTGAAGAGGTCCATATCCTAACGGATGTGTTAAAGTACGTAGAGATCTCTGCATACAGACAGGATTAGGGTTCAGTATCCTCCTGCGTATGTCGCAGAATAGGTCCGTATCCTAACGGCTGTGTTAAAGTACGTAGAGATCTCTGCATACAGACAGGATTAGGGTTCAGTATCCTCCTGCGTATGTCGCAGAATAGGTCCGTATCCTATCGGCTGTGTTAAAGTACGTATAGATCTCTGCATACAGACAGGATTAGGGTTCAGAATTCTCCTGCGTATGTCACAGAAGAGGTCCATAGCCTATCGGTTGCGTTAAAGTACGTAGAGATCTCTGCATACAGACAGGATTAGGGTTCAGAATTCTCCTGCGTATGTCGCAGAAGAGGTCCATAGCCTATCGGCTGTGTTAAAGTACGTAGAGATCTCTGCATACAGACAGGATTAGGGTTCAGAATCCTCCTGCGTATGTCGCAGAAGAGGTCCATAGCCTATCGGCTGTGTTAAAGTACGTAGAGATCTCTGCATACAGACAGGATTAGGGTGCAGAATCCTCCTGCGTATGTCGCAGAATAGGTCCGTATCCTATCGGTTGCGTCAAAGTACGTAGAGGACTCTACATACAGACAGGATTAGGGTTCAGATCCTCCTGCGTATGTCGCAGAAGAGGTCCATAGCCTATCGGCTGTGTTAAAGTACGTAGAGATCTCTGCATACAGACAGGATTAGGGTGCAGAATCCTCCTGCGTATGTCGCAGATTAGGTCCGTATCCTATCGGTTGCGTTAAAGTACGTAGAGGACTCTTCATACAGACAGGATTAGGGTTCAGAATCCTCCTGCGTATGTCGCAGAAGAGGTCTATAGCCTTTCGGCTGTGTTAAAGTACGTAGAGGACTCTGCATACACATAGGATTGGGTATCAAAATCCTCCTACGTATGTCGCAGAAGAGGACCATAGCCTATCGGCTGTGTTAAAGTAGGTAGAGATCTCTGCATACAGACAGGATTAGGGTGCAGAATCCTCCTGCGTATGTCGCAGATTAGGTCCGTATCCTATCGGTTGCGTTAAAGTACGTAGAGGACTCTTCATACAGACAGGATTAGGGTTCAGAATCCTCCTGCGTATGTCGCAGAAAAGGTCCATAGCATATCGGCTGTGTTAAAGTACGTAGAGATCTCTGCATACAGACAGGATTAGGGTTCAGAATCCTCCTGCGTATGTCGCAGAATAGGCCCGTATCCTATCGGTTGCGTTAAAGTACGTAGAGATCTCTGCATACAGACAGGAGTAGGGTGCAGAATCCTCGTGCGTATGTCGCAGAATAGGTCCGTATCCTATCGGTTACGTCAAAGTACGTAGAGGACTCTTCATACAGACAGGATTAGGGTTCAGAATCCTCCTGCTTATGTCGCAGAAGAGGTCCATAGCCTATCGGCTGTGTTAATGTACGTAGAGATCTCTGCATACACACAGGATAAGGGTTCAGAATCCTCCTACGTATGTCGCAGAATAGGTCCGTATCCTATCGGCTGTGTTAAAGTACGTAGAGATCTCTGCATACAGACAGGAGTAGGGTGCAGAAACCTCCTGCGTATGTCGCAGAATAGGTCCGTATCCTATCGGTTGCGTTAAAGTACGTAGAGGACTCTGCATACAGGCAGGATTAGGGTGCAGAATCCTCCTGCGTATGTCGCAGAATAGGTCCGTATCCTATCGGTTGCGTCAAAGTACGTAGAGGACTCTACATACAGACAGGATTAGGGTTCAGAATCCTCCTGCGTATGTCGCAGAATAGGTCCGTATCCTATCGGTTGCGTTAAAGTACGTAGAGGACTCTGCATACAAACAGGATTAGCATGCAGATTCCTCCTGCGTATGTCACAGAATAGGTCCGTATCCTATCGGTTGCGTCAAAGTACGTAGAGGACTCTACATACAGACAGGATTAGGGTTCAGAATCCTCCTGCGTATGTCGCAGAATAGGTCCGTATCCTATCAGCTGTGTTAAAGTACGTAGAGATCTCTGCATACAGACAGGATTAGGGTGCAGAATCCTCCTACGTATGTCGCAGAATAGGTCCGTATCCTATCGGTTGCGTCATAGTACGTAGAGGACTCTTCATACAGACAGGATTAGGGTTCAGAATCCTCCTGCGTATGTCGCAGAAGAGGTCTATAGCCTATCGGCTGTGTTAAAGTACGTAGAGGACTCTGCATACACATAGGATTGGGTATCAGAATCCTCCTACGTATGTCGCAGAAGAGGACCATAGCCTATCGGCTGTGTTAAAGTACGTAGAGATCTCTGCATACAGACAGGATTAGGGTTCAGAATGCTCCTGCGTATGTCGCAGAATAGGTCCGTATCCTATCGGCTGTGTTAAAGTACGTAGAGATCTCTGCATACAGACAGGATTAGGGTTCAGAATCGTCCTGCGTATGTCGCAGAAGAGGTCCATAGCCTATCGGCTGTGTTAAAGTACGTAGAGATCTCTGCATACAGACAGGATTAGGGTGCAGAATCCTCCTGCGAATGTCGCAGAATGGTCCGTATCCTATCGGTTGCGTCAAAGTACGTAGAGGACTCTACATACAGACAGGATTAGGGTTCAGAATCCTCCTGCGTATGTCGCAGAATAGGTCCGTATCCTATCGGCTGTGTTAAAGTACGTAGAGATCTCTGCATACAGACAGGATTAGGGTTCAGAATCCTCCTGCGCATGTCGCAGAAGAGGTCCATAGCCTATCGGCTGTGTTAAAGTACGTAGAGATCTCTGCATACAGACAGGATTAGGGTGCAGAATCCTCCTGCGAATGTCGCAGAATACGTCCGTATCCTATCGGTTGCGTCAAAGTACGTAGAGGACTCTACATACAGACAGGATTAGGCTTCAGAATCCTCCGGCGTATGTCGCAGAAGAGGTCCATAGCCTATCGGCTGTGTTAAAGTACGTAGAGATCTCTGCATACAGACAGGATTAGGGTGCAGAATACTTCTGCGTATGTCGCAGAATAGGTCCATAGCCTATCGGCTGTGTTAAAGTACGTAGAGATCTCTGCACACAGACAGGATTAGGGTGCAGAATCCTCCTGCGTATGTCGCAGATTAGGTCCGTATCCTATCGGTTGCGTTAAAGTACGTAGAGGACTCTTCATACAGACAGGATTAGGGTTCAGAATCCTCCTGCGTATGTCGCAGAATAGGCCCGTATCCTATCGGTTGCGTTAAAGTACGTAGAGATCTCTGCATACAGACAGGAGTAGGGTGCAGAATCCTCCTGCGTATGTCGCAGAATAGGTCCGTATCCTATCGGTTGCGTCAAAGTACGTAGAGGACTCTTCATACAGACAGGATTAGGGTTCATAATCCTCCTGCGTATGTCGCAGAATAGGTCCGTATCCTATCGGTTGCGTCAAAGTACGTAGAGATCTCTGCATACAGACAGGATTAGGGTTCAGAATCCTCCTGCTTATGTCGCAGAATAGGCCCGTATCCTATCGGTTGCGTCAAAGTACGTAGAGATCTCTGCATACAGACAGGATTAGGGTTCAGAATTCTCCTGCTTATGTCGCAGAAGAGGTCCATAGCCTATCGGCTGTGTTAAAGTACGTAGAGATCTCTGCATACACACAGGATTAGGGTTCAGAATCCTCCTGCGTATGTCGCAGAATAGGCCCGTATCCTATCGGTTGCGTCAAAGTACGTAGAGATCTCTGCATACAGACAGGATTAGGGTTCAGAATCCTCCTGCTTATGTCGCAGAAGCGGTCCATAGCCTATCGGCTGTGTTAAAGTAAGTAGAGATCTCTGCATACACACAGGATTAGGGTTCAGAATCCTCCTACGTATGTCGCAGAAGAGGACCATAGCCTATCGGCTGTGTTAAAGTACGTAGAGATCTCTGCATACAGACAGGAGTAGGGTGCAGAATCCTCCTGCGTATGTCGCAGAATAGGTCCGTATCCTATCGGTTGCGTCAAAGTACGTAGAGGACTCTACATACAGACAGGATTAGGGTTCAGAATCCTCCTGCGTATGTCGCAGAATAGGTCCGTATCCTATCGGTTGCGTCAAAGTACGTAGAGGACTCTGCATACAGACAGGATTAGGGTACAGAATTCTCCTGCGTATGTAGCAGAAGAGGTCCATAGCCAATCGGCTGTGTTAAAGTACGTAGAGATCTCTGCATACAGACAGGATTAGGGTGTAGAATCCTCCTGCGTATGTCGCAGAATAGGTCCGTATCCTATCGGTTGCGTCAACGTACGTAGAGGACTCTACATACAGACAGGATTAGGGTTCAGAATCCTCCTGCGTATGTCGCAGAAAAGGTCCGTATCCTGTCGGTTGCGTTAAAGTACGTAGAGGACTCTGCTTACAGACAGGCCTAGGGTGCAGAATCCTCCTGCGTATGTCGCAGAATAGGTCCGTATCCTATCGGTTGCGTTAAAGTACGTAGAGGACTCTGCATACAAACAGGATTAGGTTGCAGATTCCTCCTGCGTATGTCGCAGAATAGGTCCGTATCCTATCGGTTGCGTCAAAGTACGTAGAGGACTCTACATACAGACAGGATTAGGGTTCAGAATCCTCCTGCGTATGTCGCAGAATAGGTCCGTATCCTATCGGCTGTGTTAAAGTACGTAGAGATCTCTGCATACAGACAGGAGTAGGGTGCAGAATCCTCCTGCGTATGTCGCAGAATAGGTCCGTATCCTATCGGTTGCGTCAAAGTACGTAGCGGGCTCTACATATAGACAGGATTAGGGTTCAGAATCCTCCTGCGTATGTCGCAGAATAGGTCCGTATCCTATCGGCTGTGTTAAAGTACGTAGAGATCTCTGCATACAGAAAGGATTAGGGTTCAGAATCCTCCTGCGTATGTCGCAGAATAGGTCCGTATCCTATCGGTTGCGTCAAAGTACGTAGAGGACTCTACATACAGACAGGATTAGGGTTCAGAATCCTCCTGCGTATGTCGCAGAATAGGTCCGTATCCTATCGGCTGTGTTAAAGTACGTAGAGATCTCTGCATACAGACAGGATTATTGTTCAGAATCCTCCTGCGTATGTCGCAGAAGAGGTCCATAGCCTATCGGCTGTGTTAAAGTACGTAGAGGACTCTACATACTGACAGGATTAGGGTTCAGAATCCTCCTGCGTATGTCGCAGAATAGGTCCGTATCCTATCGGTTGCGTTAAAGTACGTAGAGGACTCTTCATTCAGACAGGATTAGGGTTAAGAATCCTCCTGCGTATGTCGCAGAAGTGGTCCATAGCCTATCGGCTGTGTTAAAGTACGTAGAGATCTCTTCATACAGACAGGGTTAGGGTTCAGAATCCTCCTGCGTATGTCGCAGAATAGGTCCATAGCCTATCGGCTGTGTTAAAGTACGTAGAGATCTCTGCATACAGACAGGATTAGGGTGCAGAATCCTCCTGCGTATGTCGCAGATTAGGTCCGTATCCTATCGGTTGCGTTAAAGTACGTAGAGGACTCTTCATTCACACAGGATTAGGGTTCAAAATCCTCCTGCGTATGTCGCAGAAGTGGTCCATAGCCTATCGGCTGTGTTAAAGTACGTAGAGATCTCTGCATACAGACAGGGTTAGGGTTCAGAATCCTCCTGCGTATGTCGCAGAATAGGCCCGTATCCTATCGGTTGCGTCAAAGTACGTAGAGGACTCTTCATACAGACAGGATTAGGGTTCAGAATCCTCCTGCGTATGTCGCAGAAGAGGTCCATAGCCTATCGGTTGCGTTAAAGTACGTAGAGGACTCTGCATACAGACAGGATTAGGGTGCAGAATCCTCCTGCGTATGTCGCAGAAGAGGTCCATATCCTATCGGCTGTGTTAAAGTACGTAGAGGACTCTGCATACAGACAGGATTAGGGTGCAAAATCCTCCTGCGTATGTCACAGAAGAGGTCCATAGCCTATCGGCTGTGTTAAAGTACGTAGAAATCTCTGCATACACACAGGATTAGGGTTCAGAATCCTCCTACGTATGTCGCAGAAGAGGACCATAGCCTATCGGCTGTGTTAAAGTACGTAGAGATCTCTGCATACAGACAGGAGTAGGGTGCAGAATCCTCCTGCGTATGTCGCAGATTAGGTCCGTATCCTATCGGTTGCGTTAAAGTACGTAGAGGACTCTACATACAGACAGGATTAGGGTTCAGAATCCTCCTGCGTATGTCGCAGAATAGGTCCGTATCCTATCGGCAGTGTTAAAGTACGTAGAGATCTCTGCATACAGACAGGATTAGGGTGCAGAATCCTCCTGCGTATGTCGCAGAATAGGTCCGTATCCTATCGGTTGCGTCAAAGTACGTAGAGGACTCTACATACAGACAGGATTAGGGTTCAGAATCCTCCTGCGTATGTCGCAGAAAAGGTCCGTATCCTGTCGGTTGCGTTAAAGTACGTAGAGGACTCTGCATACAGACAGGATTAGGGTGCAGAATCCTCCTGCGTATGTCGCAGAATAGGTCCGTATCCTATCGGTTGCGTTAAAGTACCTAGAGGACTCTGCATACTGACAGGATTAGAGTACAGAATTCTGCTGCGTATGTAGCAGAAGTGGTCCATAGCCTATCGGCTGTGTTAAAGTACGTAGAGATCTCTGCATACAGACAGGATTAGAGTGCAGAATCCTCCTGCGTATGTCGCAGAATAGGTCCGTATCCTATCGGTTGCGTCAAAGTACGTAGAGGACTCTACATACAGACAGGATTAGGGTTCAGAATCCTCCTGCGTATGTCGCAGAATAGGTCCGTATCCTATCGGCTGTGTTAAAGTACGCAGAGGTCTCTGCATAAAGACAGGATTAGGGTGCAGAATCCTCCTGCGTATGTCGCAGAAGAGGTCCGTATCCTATCGGCTGTGTTAAAGTACATAGAGATCTCTGCATACAGACAGGATTAGGGTGCAGAATCCTTATGCGTATGTCGCAGAATAGGTCCGTATCCTATCGGTTGCGTCAAAGTACGTAGAGGAATCTGCATACAGACAGGATTAGGATGCAGAATCCTCCTGCGTATGTCGCAGAATAGGTCCGAATCCTATCGGTTGCGTTAAAGTACGTAGAGGTCTCTGCATACAGACAGGATTAGGGTACAGTATCCTACTGCGTATGTCGTAGAAGAGGTCCATAGCCTATCGGTTGCGTTAAAGTACGTAGAGATCTCTGCATACAGACAGAATTAGGGTGCAAAATCCTCCTGCGTATGTCGCAGAAGAGGTCCATATCCTATCGGCTGTGTTAAAGTACGTAGAGGACTCTGCATACAGACAGGATTAGGGTGCAAAATCCTCCTGCGTATGTCGCAGAAGAGGTCCATATCCTATCGGCTGTGTTAAAGTACGTAGAGGACTCTGCATACAGACAGGATTAGGGTGCAGAATCCTCCTGCGTATGTCACAGAAGAGGTCCATATCCTATCGGCTGTGTTAAAGTACGTAGATTACTCTGCATACAGACAGGATTAGGGTGCAGAATCCTCCTGCGTATGTCGCAGAAGAGGTCCATATCCTATCGGCTGTGTTAAAGTACGTAGAGATCTCTGCATACAGACAGGATTAGGGTGCAAAATCCTCCTGTGTATGTCGCAGAAGAGGTACATATCCTATCGGTTGCGTTAAAGTACGTAGAGGACTCTGCATACAGACAGGATTAGGGTGCAGAATTCTCTTGCGTATATCTCAGAAGAGGTCAATATCCTATCGGTTGCGTTAAAGTATGTAGAGGACTCTGCATACAGACAGGATTAGGGTGCAAAATTCTCCTGCGTATGTCACGGAAGAGGTCCATATCCTATCGGTTGCGTTAAAGTACGTAGAGGACTCTGCATACAGACAGGATTAGGGTGCAGAATCCTCCTGCGTATGTCGCAGAAGAGGTCCATATTCTATCGGTAGCGTTAAAGTACGTAGAGGACTCTGCATACAGACAGGATTAGGGTGCAAAATCCTCCTGCGTATGTCGCAGAAGAGGTCCATAGCCTATCGGTTGCGTTAAAGTACGTAGAGGAATCTGCATACAGACAGGATTAGGGTTCAGAATCCTCCTGCGTATGTCGCAGAAGAGGTCCATAGTATATCGGCTGTGTTAAAGTACGTAGAGATCTCTGCATACAGACAGGATTAGGGTTCAGAATCCTCCTGCGTATGTCGCTGAAGAGGTCCATAGCCTATCGGCTGTGTTAAAGTACGTAGAGGACTCTGCATACACATAGGATTGGGTATCAGAATCCTCCCACGTATGTCGCAGAATAGGTCCGTATCCTATCTGTTGCGTTAAAGTACGTAGAGGACTCTGCATACAGACAGGATTAGGGTGCAAAATCCTCCTGCGTATGTCGCAGAAGAGGTACATATCCTATCGGCTGCGTTAAAGTACGTAGAGATCTCTGCATACAGACAGGATTAGGGTGCAAAATCCTCCTGCGTATGTCACAGAAGAGGTCCATATCCTATCGGTTGCGTTAAAGTACGTAGAGGACTCTGCATACAGATAGGATTAGGGTGCAGAATCCTCCTGCGTATGTCGCAGAAGAGGTCCATATCCTATCGGTTGCGTTAAAGTACGTAGAGGACTCTGCATACAGACAGGATTAGGGTGCAAAATCCTCCTGCGTATGTCACAGAAGAGGTCCATATCCTATCGGTTGCGTTAAAGTACGTAGAGGACTCTGCATACAGACAGGATTAGGGTGCAGAATCCTCCTGCGTATGTCGCAGAAGAGGTCCATATCCTATCGGTAGCGTTAAAGTACGTAGAGGACTCTGCATACAGACAGGATTAGGGTGCAAAATCCTCCTGCGTATGTCACAGAAGAGGTCCGTATCCTATCGGCTGTGTTAAAGTACATAGAGATCTCTGCATACAGACAGGATTAGGGTGCAAAATCCTCCTGCGTATGTCGCAGAAGAGGTCCATATCCTATCGGTAGCGTTAAAGTACGTAGAGGACTCTGCATACAGACAGGATTAGGGTGCAAAATCCTCCTGCGTATGTCACAGAAGAGGTCCGTATCCTATCGGCTGTGTTAAAGTACATAGAGATCTCTGCATACAGACAGGATTAGGGTGCAAAATCCTCCTGCGTATGTCGCAGAAGAGGTCCATAGCCTATCGGTTGCGTTAAAGTACGTAGAGGACTCTGCATACAGACATTATTAGGGTGCAGAATCCTCCTGCGTATGTCGCAGAAGAGGTCCATATCCTATCGGCTGTGTTAAAGTACGTATAGGACTCTGCATACAGACAGGATTAGGGTGCAAAATCCTCCTGCGTATGTCACAGAAGAGGTCCATATCCTATCGGCTGTGTTAAAGTACGTAGAGATCTCTGCATACAGACAGGATTAGGGTTCAGAATCCTCCTGCGTATGTCGCAGAAGAGGTCCATAGTATATCGGCTGTGTTAAAGTACGTAGAGGACTCTGCATACACATAGGATTGGGTATCAGAATCCTCCCACGTATGTCGCAGAATAGGTCCGAATCCTATCTGTTGCGTTAAAATACGTAGAGCACTCTGCATACAGACAGGATTAGGGTGCAGAATCCTCCTGCGCATGGGTGAAGAGATTCATATCCTATCGGGTGTTTTAACCAGGGGAGTTACTTAGCGAGGGGAGTTAGTTGATGAGGGGAATTACTTTAATAGGGATGTTACATGACGAGGGGACTTATTTGATGAAGGGAGTTACTTGATAAGAGGAGTTACCTGACGAGGCATGTTACTTGGGAGTTAAATAGAGAATTGAGTTACTTGACGACGGGAGTTACTTAGTGAGTGGAGTTACTTCGCGAGGGGAATTACCTAGGGAGGGGAGTTATTTCACGGCAGTTGCTAAATGAGGGGATTACTTGATGAGAGGAGTTACCAGACGAGGCGTGTTACCTGACTATGGGAGTTACATGGCAAATGGAGTTACTTGACGGAGAGAGGTACTAGATGAAAAATGTTACTTGACGAGGAAACATACTTCGTTAGGGTTGTTACTTGATGAAGGGAGTTATTTAGCGATAGGAGTTACTTGGCGAGGGCAGTTACTGGTAGAGAATTTTACTTGGCGAGGGGAGTGCTTGTTGTGAAGAGTTTCTTGAGGAGAGGAGTTACTTGTTGTGAAGATTTGCTTGTGGGGATGAGTTACTTGTTGTGGAGTGTTACTTGAGGAGAGGAGTTAATTGTGAAGATTTACTTGAGGAGAGGAGTTACTTGTTGTGAAGATTTACTTGTGGGGAGGAATTACTTGTTGTGAAGATTTACTTCAGGAGGGAAGTTACTTGTTGTGGAGAGTTACTTGAGGAGAGGGGTTAATTGTGAAGATTTACTTGAGGAGAGGAGTTACTTGTTGTGAAGAGTTACTTAAAGAGAGGAGTTAATTGTGAAGATTTACTTGAGGAGAGGAGTTACTTGTTGTGAAGAGTTACTTGAGGGGAGGAGTTAATTGTGAAGATTTATTTGAGGAGAGGAGTTACTTGTTGTGAAGAGTTACTTGAGGGGAGGAGTTAATTGTGAAGATTTATTTGAGGAGAGGAGTTACTTGTTGTGAAGAGTTACTTGAGGGGAGGAGTTAATTGTGAAGATTTACTTGAGGAGAGGAGTTACTTGTTGTGAAGAGTTACTTGAGGGGAGGAGTTAATTGTGAAGATTTACTTGAGGTGAGGAGTTACTTGTTGTGAAGAGTTACTTGAGGGGAGGAGTTAATTGTGAAGATTTACTTGAGGAGAGGAGTTACTTGTTATGAAGATTTACTTGAGGAGGGAAGTTACTTGTTGTGAAGAGTTACTTGAGGGGAGGAGTTAATTGTGAAGATTTACTTGAGGAGAGGAGTTACTTGTTGTGAAGAGTTACTTAAGGAGAGGAGTTAATTGTGAAGATTTACTTGAGGAGAGGAGTTACTTGTTGTAAAGAGTTACTTGAGGGGAGGAGTTAATTGTGAAGATTTACTTGAGGAAAGGAGTTACTTGTTGTGAAGATTTACTTGAGGAGGGAAGTTACTTGTTGTGAAGAGTTACTTAAGGAGAGGAGTTAATTGTGAAGATTTACTTGAGGAGAGGAGTTACTTGTTGTGAAGAGTTACTTGAGGGGAGGAGTTAATTGTGAAGATTTATTTGAGGAGAGGAGTTACTTGTTGTGAAGAGTTACTTGAGGGGAGGAGTTAATTGTGAAGATTTACTTGAGGAGAGGAGTTACTTGTTGTGAAGAGTTACTTGAGGGGAGGAGTTAATTGTGAAGATTTACTTGAGGAGAGGAGTTACTTGTTGTGAAGAGTTACTTGAGGGGAGGAGTTAATTGTGAAGATTTACTTGAGGAGAGGAGTTACTTGTTGTGAAGATTTACTTGAGGAGGGAAGTTACTTGTTGTGAAGAGTTACTTGAGGGGAGGAGTTAATTGTGAAGATTTACTTGAGGAGAGGAGTTACTTGTTGTGAAGAGTTATTTAAGGAGAGGAGTTAATTGTGAAGATTTACTTGAGGAGAGGAGTTACTTGTTGTAAAGAGTTACTTGAGGGGAGGAGTTAATTGTGAAGATTTACTTGAGGAAAGGAGTTACTTGTTTTGAAGATTTACTTGAGGAGGGAAGTTACTTGTTGTGGAGAGTTACTTGAGGAGAGGAGTTACTTGTTGTGAAGAGTTATTTAAGGAGAGGAGTTAATTGTGAAGATTTACTTGAGGAGAGGAGTTACTTGTTGTAAAGAGTTACTTGAGGGGAGGAGTTAATTGTGAAGATTTACTTGAGGAGGGAAGTTACTTGTTGTGAAGATTTACTTGAGGAGGGAAGTTACTTGTTGTGGAGAGTTACTTGAGGAGAGGAGTTAATTGTGAAGATTTACTTGAGGAGAGGAGTTACTTGTTGTGAAGGTTTACTTGTGGGGAGGAGTTACTTGTTGTGAAGAGTTACTTGAGGAGAGGAGTTACTTGTTGTGAAGAGTTACTTGAGGGGAGTAGTTACTTGTTGTGAAGATTTACTTGTGGGGAGGAGTTACTTGGCACAGGGCGCTACTTGAAAAGAGTTGAACTGAAGAAGCGCTCACGGGAACAACGCATCGTGTGAAATTTTTAACATTTTTCTCTGGTTACAGATGAACTAATTAAATATTGTAAAAAACCTGCAAAGAAAATATTAAAATTGTTAATCTAGGCGTCAGCCAACATGTGCTGTGTATGAGTCTTACAAAAACTATAATGTGTAGTGGTTGTCCAGATGTTACTATTCTACAAATGGAAGTCGACATTTGTTTGTAGGCATATTATGTATGGTACACGTGCGTATTTTTCACAATACTGGGTTAATGCTCGTGGCATTTATATGATGCTTTCGATAAATATTAATTGTTAGGTCAATTAGTTCATATAAAAAGGTTAGTCCATGTTTCCGAGAACTCAATACTACTAACGCAACCTAGTCACAGTAAAACAAAGCATAACTATTGTCAGCTGTTTGTAGTGTGGTCCCAGTGACCTTAACCTCATTTGTTTGCGTCATTTGGAGATGGATAAGGTTAAGTGAAGTGTTTACAGTCCGTTTGTACGGGTACACTAGATTTATAGCGGTGCAAAACTTTTCCATTTCCTCAGTAGTGGAAAAATAATTGTAGTAGATAAACAAAAGGGAGCCTACACCAATCCTAGACAGGCCTACTCGAATTTATTGGCAACATGAAAGGCTTATCAATAATAACCCCAGTGGTTTTTCTAAAGGCTTCACATACAAGTGCAGAACATAGCTTTGATTTTAAACAGATTCAAGAGTGTTGGTAAATGTATACCCTGTACAGTTTCGGAAGAGCGTTGCACTTTTTAAATAATTTATATTAAATAATTACAAATAATATAAATAAAGTAACATAACCTAAGCGTTAAAACAGTTTCTAGTACATAACCTATAACATAAAATCATATGTTTTCTGAAAACATATGTTATTACTTATTTTAAACCAAATGGGACGAAATAAGTATATTGCATACTTTGCCCCTTTTGTGAAAAGTTTTTGTCGCACATAAAACTAAAATTATTTCATTAAATTTTTTCATGAATTAATACTTGAAATGAGGAGTTTTTCGCATTGTCGGGTGTTGCCTCTGTATAGTGTTATGATATTATCGACTTATCTGTGCCAATAAATGATTTTGTGTGGGTGTGTATTGTTTGCGAGTATCTTGCTGTTTTCTTTGTCTTGTAGAAACATTTCGCTTAGGATACTGCTGGTAGGACTTCCCATTTAAAAAAATGTGTTTGAACTTGAGTGGATGAATAAAAGGTATTTTATTAAATTGAAAACTTGGACAAGATATATAAGTAGAGAGTGAACTAATAGAAATAAATCAAATGTATTGGGTTTTAATATACTAATATCTAACCTTCCCTTTAACAGGTACTTTAGTTTTACTCGCAGCGTGGGGTCAGCATTACAGGAGAGACCGAACGATGTTTTGGGAACGTGTAGTAACCCATTTCGGCTAATACTCGTACATTTGTTCTTCAAACGTAGCTTTTCGAGCTTACAAACCGCACCAGCGTGTGGTCAGCATTGCAGGAGAGACCGAACGATGTTTTGGGAACGTGTAGTAACCCATTTCGGCTAATACTCGTACATTTGTTCTTCAAACGTAGCTTTTCGAGCTTACAAACCGCACCAGCGTGGGGTCAGCATTGCAGGAGAGACCGAACGATGTTTTGGGAACGTGTAGTAACCCATTTCGGCTAATACTCGTACTTTTGTTCTTCAAACGTAGCTTTTCGAGCTTACAAACCGCACCAGCGTGGGGTCAGCATTGCAGGAGAGACCGAACGATGTTTTGGGAACGTGTAGTAACCCATTTCGGCTAATACTCGTACATTTGTTCTTCAAACGTAGCTTTTCGAGCTTACAAACCGCACCAGCGTGGGGTCAGCATTGCAGGAGAGACCGAACGATGTTTTGGGAACGTGTAGTAACCCATTTCGGCTAATACTCGTACATTTGTTCTTCAAACGTAGCTTTTCGAGCTTACAAACCGCACCAGCGTGGGGTCAGCATTGTAGGAGAGACCGAACGATGTTTTGGGAACGTGTAGTAACCCATTTCGGCTAATACTCGTACATTTGTTCTTCAAACGTAGCTTTTCGAGCTTACAAACCGCACCAGCGTGGGGTCAGCATTGTAGGAGAGACCGAACGATGTTTTGGGAACGTGTAGTAACCCATTTCGGCTAATACTCGTACATTTGTTCTTCAAACGTAGCTTTTCGAGCTTACAAACCGCACCAGCGTGGGGTCAGCATTGCAGGAGAGACCGAACGATGTTTTGGGAACGTATAGTAACCCATTTCGGCTAATACTCGTACATTTGTTCTTCAAACGTAGCTTTTCGAGCTTACAAACCGCACCAGCGTGGGGTCAGCATTGCAGGAGAGACCGAACGATGTTTTGGGAACGTGTAGTAACCCATTTCGGCTAATACTCGTACATTTGTTCTTCAAACGTAGCTTTTCGAGCTTACAAACCGCACGTAGATGATTTTCAGTGTTTTGTGCTTTACGTTCTGGTGTTGCACCTGAGGTCGACGCTACTTGGCGAAACTAACGATTTACTATTGAGAATTACAAAGACTTTTAACAACAAATACACGTTACATTGCAACTCAAAAATAAAACATATTCTTTAGCAAATAACAAGTGTTCCTGATACATGATTTATTGTTTACTAGTGTTACCCGGCGCACGTTGCAATAATCACAACCCCGAAATCATATTTTTTCCAATAAGAAAAGCAAACCAAACATCTAAATAATGCATTTCATTTACTGCAATGCTAGAGGATAGACAATGTTTTTATTAATTTCATTAGGCGTATAAACAGACAAATTTTAGGTGTCCCAAACACGTGAGAACACAACATATAAATTATCCGGGTGTAAAATCTCGAATGTTCCAAATTTAATCCGGCAAAGATCAACGATTGTCCTTGTGCCTTGTTTATGGTTATTGTGAATGCAAGTCGCTAAGGAAATTGTAGTAGTTTGAAATCATTGATAGATCTAAAGAAATCATCGGTATTCATAGAATTAAGACCATCTCTCCTTTGAACTGCCAGGATCAAGTTGGGTGTCAGTTTTTTTGTGGTTATTCTGGCACCGTTGCACAGCTTTGGTCGATTTAAATTTCGTAAGAATATTATCGGTGATCCTAGTTTTAATATCAATAAGTGATAACAATAATTGCACATAGAATTTAACAATTATAAATAGTTTAAAACAATTAATAATATATTTTTATTTTTACATAATGTTTATACATTTTTTTAATTAATTTTAGTAACGCTAGTATAAATATACATTTCAACATTAGACTTATGGAAGGATGTACACTGAACCATTATAACCCCCTGGGGCGGAGCCCTGTGAATGAATTTACATCAAACCTCACACTAACTATCCTGGGAATATGTTAAACAATTTCTTTAAATTTCATTAGCTTCTGTTCAGCGGTTTAGGCGTCCATAAAATACATACAACACACATACCTATAAACAACTGTTTTTGAACCATCCTAAGCCTCTGGGGTGGAGCCCTGTGAATGGATCTACACTAAACTTAACATGAACAATCCTGTGAATATGTTAAACAATTCTCCAAATTTCACTAACTTATATTTAGCGGGTTAGACATCCATAAGACACATACATAGATATATACATAGGTTTTTAAACCATCCTAAGCCTCTGCGACGGAGCCCTGTGGATAGATCTACACCAAACGTCACACAAACCATCTTGGGAATAAGTAATACAATCTCTCCAAATTATATTAACTTCTGTTTAGCGGGTTAGACGTCCATACGACACATACCTACACACACACACACACACACACACACACACACACACACACACACACACACACACACACACACATATCGATTTTTGAACCACCCTAAGCCTCTGGGGCGGAGCCCTTTGGTTGGATATACACCAACCTTAACAGGAAGCATCTGTGGAATATGTTAAACAATCAGTCCAAAATTTCATTAACCTATGCTCAGCTGATTAGGCGTTCATAACACACACACACACACGCACACACATACACCCCCCCACACACATATTTATATATATATATATACATACATACATATATGTATATATATTTATATTAAATATAAATATATTCATTAAAAGTATTCTTGTGTTTGAAATATTTTAAATTTATTAAATATATATAAATATATATATATATATATATATATATATATAAATATATATATATATATATATATATATATATATATATATATATATATATGCTGATACGTATTCCTTCACGGATGGCAAAATATGATGAATAGTTACTATCTGGAGTACATCCGTTCATTCTGCAGTCCATAAATTCGCAGTTCCGACGTTTCGCTAGAATCTCATCTTGCATTGACGAGGTGAACCCAACAACAGTAGAAGAGCGAGTCACTGTTGTTCTACAGTTAGAACAGTAGAAGACTTTCGCTCTTCTACTGTTGTTGGGTTCACCTCGTCAATGCAAGATGAGATTCTAGCGAAACGTCGGAACTGCGAATTTATGGACTGCAGAATGAACGGATGTACTTCAGATAGTAACTATTCATCATATATATATATATATATATATATATATATATATATATATATACACACACACACACACACATACATCAGTTTTCGAACGATCCTAAGCCTCTGTGGCGGACACCAGACTTCAAATGAATCATCCTGGGAATAAGTTAAAATACCTCTATTTCATTAGCTTTTGTTTAGCAGTTTAGACGGCCATAAGATACATAGATACACACATGCATATATACATCGGTTTTTGAACCATCGGTGTCTGAATGACTAGATCAATTGGCAAAAATTCGTTGCAATTTTCCATTTCCCTCTATACAGTACAAGGTGTTGGCGTTATTAGGAACCTTTCTCTTATAATTTCATATATATTTAAGTTGCTGATAGCCTATCTAACGATGGAAATGTATGCTCAGTACCAAAGTCCTGTATTCTAATCATGTAGTTACTCAGTTCGAATCCGATAAAGATATCAGCTTTTTTTAAAAATGAATAAACTTATGAAAAACTAAATTAATACGAATGGTCATCCACTACAGCAAAAAATGTATTTTAACTTGATTAGATGAATAAAAAAGTATTTTATTAACGATTGAAACTGTTTACAAGATATAATCGTATAGGACTATACTATATAAGGTGAGTGTGGGCTAATAGAAGGAATTTAATTATATTTGAACTTAAGAGGATGATTACAAAGTATTTGAATAACGATGGAAAATTTGAACAAAATAAACAGCCTATATGTATAGCAAGAGTGCTAATTAATTCAACTAATTAATAGCAGGAATTGAAAAAAATATTGTTTAATTCTAAATATAAGCTAGATAGATTTTATATGCTTAATGCTTATTTTTTTGCTTACTTTTTATATGTTTATTTACATCAGTTCGGAAACTCATGGTGGATGTCAATACAGCTTTGTTGTACTATTATACAGGAAGTGTATAATGTATGCAAGATATTTCTGCGTCTCCAAACAGAATTACTCACTGCAACCTACCTTCAGACTCCTCCTCCCACTCTCGCCGTTACGCTTCTCCGCCAATCAGCAGCGTTTCATTCATTCTAAAGTATATAGTTTTCAGTTATCGTTTTCAGAATTGTCGGTATGGGAACAGTTTGGACACTTGTACCTCTGCTTCTATGCATCGCCGTCATGGCAGTAACGCGAGTTAACGCCAGATGCGGCCGCCTGCCTGCAGAATACACCGCCCCAAGGTCCAGTTCCGCAGGGAAATTTCGTCTGAGAATCGCTGGCAACCCTGACAGCTACTTGCCCGATACCAACTACACAGGTAAATTGGTTTTTATTTTCATTAACAAGTAACATAAACAAAACTTTTTAAGTAAATTCCTAATTAGTTCAACAGAGAAAACTTTACTTTAGTTACTTCGTACTAAATAATTACAGTTAATATAAATAAAGTAACACAACCAATGCGTTAAAACATCTGTTCTGCCAAAATAACCTATAACATAAAATCAGCTGTTTTAAGAAATCGTATGTTATCACTTTATTTAAGCCATATGGGGCGAAATAACTATAATGCATACTTTTCCCTTTTGCGAAAAGTTTTTCTCCCAAATAAACCTAAAATTAATTCATTAAACTTATTTAATGAAATATTATGAAATAATATTTAAAATAAATTGTATTAACATCAAGTGTCATCCACTACAAGTTTAAAAAAATGCATTTGACCTTGAGTGGATGAATGAAAATTTTTTATTAGCGATTGAAAATTTGAACAAGATATATATATATATATATATATATATATATATATATATATGAGAAGAGTGTGAGATAATAGAAAAAGTTGAATTCCATATAAGGGGCGGAGGTGAATTTGCTTGGGTTAAACGCCAAAGAATTTTTTTTTTTTTGTTCTTCTAAGTGATATTTTTTTGTTCGCAATAATATTCTTTGGATATTTTCTGGAAAATATATAATACCTTTTTGAATATTTTCTATTTTAAAGAAATTTAGATGTTTCTCTATAACCATTATGAATGAACAGCAGTTATATTGGGATATCTTCAGCGGAAGAAGAAAGATTCTCTCTCAACTTGCAGAAGGAGAAGAAAGAGAAGCCCGTCAGCGCCGGAACTGGTCAATAAGAAAAGCGGAAGTTTCCAGTACGAAGTATTAACTGAATGTCACACATTACTTCGCCTAGCCTTGTGGTTGCATTTCTTCCATTTAGTTGTCAGTGTCCCTTAAAGCTCAATTCAGTGCCGGGTTTAAGGGGGGGGGCTTTAGAGTTCAAGCCCCCCCAAAATATGACAAACTATATTTTTTAATATAGTTTAAAAATTTTTAAACTATAAAATAACAATGAAAACATTGGAAAGAACCCCAATACCACAAAAATAATCAATAATAACAAATAAAACAAGTTACTTAAGATTAAACCCTTATGACCTTGTCATCATCATCATCATCATCATCAGAGGGTTTTATTATAAAATTAGAATCTAGCAAACAAGAAGTTACAAACTAGAGGAATCACTCTAGTTTGTAACTTCTTGTTTGTTAGATTGTATAATGTAGATGATTCCTGATGATGTTGGTACTGTTTACCAAACGAAAAGCTTTGGATATAAATTAATAAATATTCTTGTATTGAATAACCTATGTTGTTTTAAATTATTAAACAAGAAAACGTATTTTATATATATATATATATATATATATATATATATATTTGTAGATTATGCAACACTGTTTTCTTGTATACACTTATCGCATAAACTTTCTTGTATACACTTGAAAGTACTCGCATAAATACCAAGTAAGATTCTTGTTTAAGTACATAAGTGAAAGTGATATATATATTGCAGACTCAAACCCAAAAACATGGCGCTGTGTAGGCAAAACGATGGTGTTTGAAACTTTGCTACATTCTTGAGGTAATCGCGGTCAAATATATATATATATATATATATATATATATATATATATATATATATATATATACCCAAAAACACCGCGCTGTGTAGGCAAAACGATAGTGTACCAACCATTGCGACAATCTTGGTGTTGACGGTTATGCGAGCCAATGCAGAAATGCTGTCTTTACCGCTGATTGCCACATCTTATCGCCATAACTAACTGAACATTTTGTTTGTGTTTAACAGCGGGGGAGGAAAACAATGAAGCGAAGGGCCACAGAACCCCCGCCCTCGGTCTTGTCAGACTTGCTAATCACCGGTCCAAACAAACTCTAATTTATTGATCGCGTTTATATTTTTGTGATTTAAAAATTTAACCACTCTTTCTGTTCGGAGCGTTGCAAACACGAACACTCTGTTATTAAAAAGCATTTCAACTATTTGTTTGTAATGATTTGTATATATTTAAATTTCAAATATATCGAAAAATTTTCATCAAAGCAATTTGCATCACTTGTTTTTTTTGCAATGAGTATGTTCGTTGTCTTCGAATTGTTATTTTACTAACTTTTAAGCGAAGACAAAAATAGCTATGAGTGTCAACTAACCATTATAATCGCTGTGTTTGGTTTTCGGAAATCTTCGAGACAATCCGTTTATCTTCGTAAATGTTTCATGACGAGAACCGAATGCGTTCTTTCCTCTCCCAAAACTGTGACTCGCCTCAAACCTTTTGCACTTGAAATTAATTATGAGTAAAAAGTCAAGTCAGGAAGCTAAACGATTGCTCGTGGCACGATTGATGACCAAACAGAAATGTCCGGTGCATTCTTAGCAACACGACCTATGCTAAGAGGCACGGCCTTGGTAGTGTTTTGTTGTTACACAAAATATTATGTGCCTTAATGGGAACAATTAGTTTTAATGAAAATGAGTCACAGCTCCTAGCCAAGGTCAAGCAGCCACCACGGCCGAGTAGGATGATACACTCCATGCGGTGATGGAATCGCTCTTCAGAAGGTAAATATTCTAAGAAATGGAAGACAATCGGGAGGTTCTTATTAATAATAGTTAAAATATCCCTGTATTTTAGCGAGGTCACTTGTTTCTTCCTCTCATCCTCTAATTGGCTTTACAATCTCCACTAAACCCTTTGGCATTCCTTACCATCTAATCAAGCGACAGTGAAGACTAACGTGGGCAAACTCCAAGGACGTTTACTGACTGACTGCACCACCGCTTACTTTCCTTATCTACACAATAATGTTTCAATTTGTTATCATGATTCCGAAACTTCCTATGTCTACACGTTCTCATTATGTCTTCTATTTCATTATCTTCCCATGTCCCATTCCTTTCTATGTTTCTGTCTCGTCCCTTTCCATGTTCCAATTACTTCTAATATTCCCACCCTTTCTATATCCCCATCTTGTTTCCATTTTCCAATTCCTTTCTAAGTTTCTGTCTCGTTTTACGTTTTCATTCCTTTCCATGTTCCCATTAATCCTAATGTTTCCATCCCTTTTCATATTCCCAACCCGTTTCTATGTTTCCCTTTCTACATTCCTGTTTCGTTCGAGGTTTCTGTCTCGTTTTAGGTTTTCATCCCTTTCCATGTTCCCATTAATCTTAACGTTTCCATCTCTTTCCATATTCCCAACCCGTTTTTATGTTTCCTTTTCTACATTCCTGTTTCGTTCGAGGTTTCCATCCTTTTCTATGTCCCCGTTATTTCTAATCTTTCCATCCCTTCCCATATCCCCAACTCGTTTCCATATTTCCATTATTTTTAATGTTAACATCTTTTTCTATTTTCCCTTCCCTTTTTAAGTTTCAGTCTCGTCCCAGGTCTTCAATATCTTTGCATGTTCCCATTATTTCTAATCTTTCCATCCCTTCCTTTATTCCCATCCCGTTTCCATGTTCCCATACCTTTCTAAATTTTAGTCTCATCCCAGGTCTTCAATCTCTTTCCATGTTCCCATTATTTTTAATGTTTCCATCCCTTCCTTTATTCCCATCCCGTTTCCATGTTCCCATACCTTTCTAAATTTTAGTCTCGTCCCAGGTCTTCAATCTCTTTCCATGTTCCCATTATTTCTAATGTTTCCATCCCTTCCTTTATTCCCATCCCTTCCTTTATTCCCATCCCTTCCTTTATTCCCATCCCTTCCTTTATTCCCATCCCTTCCTTTATTCCCATCCCTTCCTTTATTCCCATCCCGTTTCCATGTTCCCATACCTTTCTAAATTTTAGTCTTGTCCCAGGTCTTCAATCTCTTTCCATGTTCCCATTATTTCTAATGTTTCCATCCCTTCCTTTATTCCCATCCCGTTTCCATGTTCCCATACCTTTCTAAATTTTAGTCTCGTTCCAGGGTTTCAATCTCTTTCCATGTTCCCATTATTTCCAATATTTCCATCTCTTCCTATATTCCTAACCAATTTCCATCTTTCCATTACTTTCCATGTTATCACCTTTTTCTTCATTCCCATCCCTTTCTATGTTCCTGTCCCGATCCAGGTTTTCATCTTTTTTCATGTTCCCGTTACTTCTAATGTTCCCATCCCGATTCTATGTTTCCATTACTTTTCATGTTACTAACCCTTTTTATTTTGTTAGGCTATAAAGGGATAGAAAGATCTATGTTCATGTCTCGTTCCAGGTTCTCTTCCCTTTCCATGTTCCCATTACTTCTAATGTTCTATCCTTTTCCACATTTCTATCCCATTACCATGTTTCCATTCCTTTTCATATATCCATTTTTTGTATAACACTCCATCCCTTTCTATTTTCCAATCTCTCACAATTTTTCCATATCTTTTCAAATTCCCATCCCATTCCATGTCTACATTTTTTCCAGGTAACTGTTGGTTTTGAGAATAAACCAATGAGAATTCCTTAATAATTTTCCTGCTAGAAACTAACCCACCCATTAGGTTTAGGGTGTGACATTTACCGTATCTCTGGAGAAAACCTAAGATTTACCGATTGGATGATGGTGCAATTTCAAAAGTATGTTATTCTTTCTCTTTGATGAAAGATAATCAGAAAAAGGTTTCGATTTTTTCATTAAAAGTTGGTAAATTATAGGTTTTACTGGAAATTATTACGATTTTACAATAACTGGAGTTTTACATTAATACACGCTCGCACGCGTACCCACTTTTGCGCGTATAATATAAAAATGTTCGAGTTTAAACGAGCATCCTAAGGTGAGATTTAATTCCCTTGAAGGAAAACCTTGTAATTTACATGGATGTACATAAAGCCGTGTACGGGAAGTGGAGATTGCTAGTGACACTTTGCTCTACACTCAGGCCAGGAGAAGACTCCCGCCTGTGCAGAGAGTTATGTTGCTATGTGTTACTAAGGTGTCAGAGATGTTCGCACTTACACGTTGTAAATATTTGGCCGACCTCCAGGAATGCAGTTTCCATTTGTTTTTATTGCTGCAACAAAAATAGAATTATGCTGTTACCTCACAAATATCACTTACAGTGGTACCATTGTATTTGTGGAAACGAGACTATTGTGTATAGTTAGATACATCTACCTACTTATCTACATTTATCTATCTACCCATTTGGCTGCGTATCTACTTTCTCCCATCCGGCAAGATCAGATACAGTAAAAGCTCTTTTATACGGCATTCTATCATCCGGAACGTTCTATTAACCGACACATTTTCAAAACCAAAGCAAATCAGTACAGTAGCCTTCTTTTTTGTTACAAGATGTGACTCATTGAAAATACAGTACAAAACACATGTCAATTAATCGACCTCCCCAAGAAATAGCTCGAGATAAAGTAAATGTATAATGGAGTAATACTGGCGTCGCTATTAACGTTTGTTGAAGGAGAGAAATGCTGCTCCGATCAGGACGTTTTACAGGTCCTTTGTTGTAAAACTGCCACCACGTGTCATACAGCCAAATATTCGTCGTTATTTTTAAAACTGTTAGTCTTTGTGTAGTTAAGAATACTGGTGCAGGTTATATTTTAAGGTTGTATGAACGAATAAAGAATTTAAGCAATAAATTTTTTCTTTCTTTAATTTTTTTCTTACAAATTTTGTGTGGACGAGCTTGTGCTTTTTTTAATACAGTATTGGATGCAAACAAATATGGAAGGTAAGATTTCAACAGTACACTCAATTTTAGTTGATGCAGAGCATAACGTTATGCATAGTGCGTACTGTATATAGCCTATATATGTTAGGTTATATTATCCGGAAAACTTCGATAACCGGCAAATAACGACCCCAAGGATACCAGATATTAGAGATTTTACTGTACAAAAAACATTATGTTAGATACATCTACCTATTTATCTAAATCTAATACGATTTGTCTGCTTATCTACTTGCCCACAAAGGTTGTGCCTCCCATTCGGTAAGATCAGATACCATCGCCAAGTTAGATACATCTACCTAATTATCTAAATCTAATACGATTTGTCTGCTTATCTACTTGCCCACAAAGGTTGTGCCTCCCATTCGGCAAGATCAGATACCATCGCCAAGTTAGATACATCTACCTATTTATCTAAATCTATATCACTATTTGCCTACGTATCTACTTGCCCACAAAGGCCGTGCCTCCCATCCGGCAAGATCAGATACAAACGCCAAGTTAGATACATCTACCTATTTATCTAAATCTATATAACTAATTGCCTGAGTATCTGCTTGCCTACAAAGGTCGTGCCTCATATCCGCCAAGATCAGATTCAGACATCAAGTTAGATACATATACCTATTTATCTAAATCTATATAGCTATTTGCCTGCGTATCTACTAGTCCGCAAAGGTCGTGCCTCCCATCCGGAAATATCAGATACAAATGCCAAGATAGATACATCTACCAATTTATCTAAATAAATATAGATATTTGCCTGCGTATTTACTAGTCCACAAAGGTCGTGCCTCCCATCCGACAATATCAGATACAAACGCCAAGTTAGATACATATACCTATTTATCTAAATCTATATAACTATTTGTCTGCATATCTACTTGGACACAAAGATCGTGCCTCCCATCCGAAAATATCAGATACAAACGCTAAGTTATATACATCTACCTATTTATGTAAATCTATATAGCTATTTTCCTGCGTATCTACTAGTCCACAAAGATCGTGCCTCACATCCGGTAAGATTAGATACAAACAAACGCCAAGTTAGATACATCTACCTATTTATCTAAATCTATATAACTATTTGCCTGAGTATCTACTTGTCCACAAAGATCGTACCTCACATCCGACAATATCAGGAAACAAACAAACGCCAAGTTAGATACATCTACCTATTTATCTAAATCTATAACACTATTTGTCTGAGTATCTACTTGTCCACAAAGGTCGTGGTTCCCATCCGGCAATATCAGATACAAACAAACGTCAAGTTAGATACATCTACAAATTTATCTAAATTTATATAACTATTTGCCGGAGTATCTACTTGTCTACGGATTTCGCGTTTACCATTGGACAAGATCAGATATGAGCAATTATCGATATCCTGTAAACTCGATTGTGTCACATTGTACTATTCTTGAAGAAGATGGAAAGGTTACAGGCCCAAATGACACTACAAAATACAAAACACAACATTGGAGGCCGCATTACGGTTACTTAGGGACGCTCGAGTGCACTGCAACGTCCCCCCACCTCCTTCTATTTTTCTTCTATTTTTACTTTTTTACTTATCGTAACGTTAATGGTGTTACGGAGTTGTTAATTTTATATTTTTATTCGCGCCTGCTTATCTCCGTTCCGCTCTCGTGTTCGTGTAGCCTCGAGCGTTCTTAAAATTTGTCTTGTGTTCACCCATTATTTCCCACGCCTAAACGCGTAAAGCAACTTCCCGCTGATTCCTACCTTAAAGTTTGTATGACCCCCTCCCCCCAAATGGTTAACATGTTTTGTCGGGTCTTTAAATAGTCATACTTGTCAGTAAAGTAGTCAGCTGGAAAGAAACACTATTAACATGAACACACAAAATTTCTAAAGAGTCTTACCATCTTAGAAGATATGCAGGCACAGCAAAGGGACGTGCAAAATATGATCATGTTTAAGTTACCTCCTTTAAAGGCTCCTGTGTTCTTTAAACATGATCTGCCAGTAGACCTCGTCTCTGGACTTCATTATAAAAAACCAACTAATTTTCAGAATAGCTCATTTATTTTACTATAAATTTGTCCTCAGGAGATTTATTACTTAGGCATTTTTATCATACAAATTATGTTTACTGCATTTAACATTTATTTAAAATTCCTACTTAGAGTGAAGTCATTGTATAATTTTTATTGAAAATTTTGAATCTAATATTTTTAGCTTACTAAATTGACGTTATTTAATAAAATAGAGAAAATGACTTGCCAAGAATTTCCCAGCCGGTCCTAGAGTCCTCTCGTCTTGATTCCAGAGCCCTGGACACTGGAAGTAGCCATCCCTGGTAAGTCGATGGAAGTCCTTCTCCATTCTCCTCTGATCTTCACGTCTTGGAGGCTGAGTCTGAAGCCCTCGTCCGTGGATCGAATAGACGGTAGAAACGTGGCTGTTTGGTTCCATCTGGCCCTTGGTGGTTGTCCTAGGCGCGGACCGGCATAACAACCGTTAGCACCTCAAAATTAAAAATTTTTCACAGACTGCCGTACAGGTCCATAAGTTCCTGTATTTATTGCGGTTATGTAACCCTTCCCTACCCGCTCTTAGCTCGTTGCTATCTCCGTGCGTTTTTCATGTACGGGCGGGTTGGACAACGTATTCGATTAAACCTGCGTAATTCTGTTATTGGTTTTGGAATACTGAAAAATATCTATTACTTTAAAATGGATGTAACGTTTTTGTTATTTAAGTTTTTTAGATTTGGTTTTCACTATTGTTCTTTTTGGAATTTTCTGGTCATTTTAAAATGTCAGTGATAGTTCTACGTGGCAGTTCTTAAGTTAGCATTTTTCGGCACTTAGAAAATGTTCACTGCACTCCCGTTTGTCAAATTTAGTTAGTTATTAGAGTTTTATTTTATTTTAATTTTTAATTAGTTTTAATAATTATTATTCAAGGTTTTACTGGCTTCTTCACTCTTTACAACGTTTCGTTATTCAATAAATTAAAACCTTATTATTTAATTATTAAATTTGTTATTCAAAAATTTGAAATTATTAATTTGTCAATTTGAGCGGCCATTTTCACCGTCTCAGCACGGGGCCTAAGATTTGATCTGTCACTATATATTTGTTTAGTTATTTGTTTGTTTTGTTGTTGTAAACTAATATATTTTGGCGTACGTTTACCTCTCAATGTTTTTAAAGGGGTAATATTCTTTAGGTTTCATTATATGCCTTGTGTTTCAGTTATCATAGAAGGAGAAACGCACGATTACAACGCGCAAAGGTTCACAGAGTTCAATTTGGTCGTAGAACCAGAAAACGGTGGATACGATCCGGGGAAGTTTGAGCTGCTAGACTTGGCACAGACCAAGTTCAGCGAGAACTGTCGCAACATGATAAAGCAGACGACCAAGTCTTACAAGGAACGAGTGCTGGTGCAGTGGACAGCGCCTCCATCTGGCAGCGGATGCGTCACTTTCAGGTAAACATTAACCACCATTGGCCACTTACGGAACATCTTCGTGTTTAAGTTGCCTTGGCTTCCATTTTAAACATCCTCCACGTGTTTTTATCTCAGATTAGTTGTGTCCGTCTGGGGCTTAAAAAAACTAACTAAAACAAGTAATATAAACAAAATCTTTAAAGTAAATTTCCACCTAGGTTAGCAATGAAACTCTTTATGAGGAAAGGCATTTTAAGGTGACTAGACGGGAAGGGAGTCAGGGAGGCCAGACGTGAAGAGAAATGAAAGAGAAGATGAAGTGGAGAGAGACGAGGAGGTCAAGTGCTCCGAGAAGGAAAGGAGAGCCAAGAGGGATAAGATATGAGGGGAAAGGAGAGAGGTAGATGAGATAGTTGTAGAAACGAGAGGCGGGTGAGGGAGTCGAGAGGGAAAGAAAATACTGGAAGACAGGGAAAATAGTAGCGTGGAAGATTTAGTTACAAGGTTTCTACTTAAATTAATATTATAAGTATTTTATTATAGATTCAACATACAGAGAACATATACAAAACAAGTAATATTGAAAACATATTCTGAATCTATTCCTTCTTAGGTGAACAAAGACAAATTTGATATTAGTTACTTTTTATTAAATAACTACAATTAATATAAATAAGGTAACATAACCTATGTGTTAAAACAGCTGTTCGATCACATAACCTATAACACAAAATCAGTTGTTCTATGAAATCATATGATGACACTTATCTATAAGTTATGTGACATAACTATATCACATACTTTGCCTTTTTTGTGAAAAGTTTTATCTCATATGAAACTAAAATTAGTTCATTAAGTTTCACTAATGAATTGATATTTGAAAAAATGGCCATCCACTACAAGTTATAAAAAATGTATTTGAATTTGAGTGGATTAATAAAAAGTATTTTATTAATGATTGAAAATTTGCACAAGTTATACATAGGGAGAGTGAGAACTAATAGAAGGAATTGAAAAAGAAATTACTATGAAAAATTTTGGCAATTTATTAAACTTAAAGTAAATGAAATTTTTCTTGCTTTACAGAACCACAGTGATAGTGCGAAAGGACACCTGGTTTCAGGACGACGAACCTTTGACAAAAGTGTTTTGCGAAGATAACCAAAAGATATTCGATGAACAACCTCCAGTGTTGGATGAGTGCCATGCTTGTTCTGAAGCAACATATGAGGTACGTCTTGTTTGGTTAAGACATTTCTTGTCAAGAGCATTGTTTACAGTAAAATAAGATGGAAAATTAAAACATTTTACAATTTATATAAAACTAGACATTAAAACCATGTAACATAATAATATTTTTAGACAACTTCATAAAACTGAAAGAAGTTCAGTGGATTTCTTTATCTATGTCTATCATTTAATTCCATTTATTATCTCACACTCTCCCTATATATATATATATTGATCAAATTCTCTATCGTTAATAAAATACCCTTTACTCATCCACTCAAGTTCAAGTATATTTTTTAAAACTTGTAGTGGACTACGCTTGGTGTTGATACAGATTTTCCAAATACTAATTAAAAAATTAAATTCCATTAACTAATTTTATTAATATATGGGAAAAAACACTTCACAAAGGGGGTAAGATATGCAATATAGTTATTTCGTAGGGTTCAGCTTAAAATAAGTTATTAATCACCTAAACAATAATTTATGACTATCCAAACTTTAAATTTTGTAAATTAGTTAAAATTTACTGAGACAGAACGTTTTCGCCGACAGAACGGCTATGTGCCGATCTTCATCAGTGTCTTCTTATTCTGAATAGCGGTCGAAAACGTTCTGTCTCAGAAAGTTTCAACTAATTTACAAAATTTTAAGTTCGGATGTCATAAACTAATGTTTAAGTGATTAATAAGATTCACCAAACGTAATGGAATACAAAATTCAAGAATTATAATAAGTGATAACATATGAATTCACAAAACCATCAAAATGATAACCATCGTACTGATAGCAATGCCAAACCCCTCTTAAAAAAAATAACTATTCCGCACCTCCATGAAGCGGACTTTGGTAAGGTTGTATTTATATCAATTTCACAAATCACTGAAAGTGTAAAAAAATATCTGGTAATATTTAGAAAACACTATGGAACATAGAAAAAGTAATAACACTTTGTACTGATTTAAAAAAATTATTGATTTAGAATTTGTAGTAAAGTTTGATTATATATTATGAACAAAAATATATTGGGTTAGAATTTGTAGTAAAGTTTGATTATATATTATGAACAAAAATATATTGGGTTAGAATTTTAGTAAAGTTTGATTATATATTATGAACAAAAATATATTGGGTTAGAATTTGTAGTAAAGTTTGATTATATATTATGAACAAAAATATATTGGGTTAGAATTTGTAGTAAAGTTTGATTATATATTATGAACAAAAATATATTGGGTTAGAATTTGTAGTAAAGTTTGATTATATATTATGAACAAAAATATATTGATTTAGAATTTGTAGTAAAGTTTGATTATATATTATGAACAAAAATATATTGGGTTAGAATTTGTAGTAAAGTTTGATTATATATTATGAACAAAAATATATTGATTTAGAATTTGTAGTAAAGTTTGATTATATATTATGAACAAAAATATATTGGGTTAGAATTTGTAGTAAAGTTTGATTATATATTATGAACAAAAATATATTGATTTAGAATTTGTACTAAAGTTTGATTATATATTATGAACAAAAATATATTGGGTTAGAATTTTTAGTAAAGTTTGATTATATATTATGAACAAAAATATATTGGGTTAGAATTTTTAGTAAAGTTTGATTATATATTATGAACAAAAATATATTGGGTTAGAATTTGTAGTAAAGTTTGATTATATATTATGAACAAAAATATATTGATTTAGAATTTGTAGTAAAGTTTGATTATATATTATGAACAAAAATATATTGGGTTAGAATTTGTAGTAAAGTTTGATTATATATTATGAACAAAAATATATTGGGTTAGAATTTGTAGTAAAGTTTGATTATATATTATGAACAAAAATATATTGTGTTAGAATTTGTAGTAAAGTTTGATTATATATTATGAACAAAAATATATTGGGTTAGAATTTGTAATAAAGTTTGATTATATATTATGAACAAAAATATATTGGGTTAGAATTTGTAGTAAAGTTTGATTATATATTACGAACAAAAATATATTGGGTTAGAATTTGTAGTAAAGTTTGATTATATATTATGAACAAAAATATATTAGGTTAGAATTTGTAATAAAGTTTGATTATATATTATGAACAAAAATATATTGGGTTAGAATTTGTAGTAAAGTTTGATTATATATTATGAAGAAAAATATATTGATTTAGAATTTGTAGTAAAGTTTGATTATATATTATGAACAAAAATATATTGATTTAGAATTTGTAGTAAAGTTTGATTATATATTATGAACAAAAATATATTGGGTTAGAATTTGTAGTAAAGTTTGATTATATATTATGAACAAAAATATATTGACTTAGAATTTGTACTAAAGTTTGATTATATATTATGAACAAAAATATATTGGGTTAGAATTTGTAGTAAAGTTTGATTATATATTATGAACAAAAATATATTGGGTTAGAATTTGTAGTAAAGTTTGATTATATATTACGAACAAAAATATATTGATTTAGAATTTGTAGTAAAGTTTGATTATATATTATGAACAAAAATATATTGATTTAGAATTTGTACTAAAGTTTGATTATATATTATGAACAAAAATATATTGGGTTAGAATTTGTAGTAAAGTTTGATTATATATTATGAACAAAAATATATTGGGTTAGAATTTGTAGTAAAGTTTGATTATATATTACGAACAAAAATATATTGATTTAGAATTTGTAGTAAAATTTGATTATATATTATGAACAAAAATATATTGGGTTAGAATTTGTAGTAAAGTTTGATTATATATTACAAACAAAAATATATTGATTTAGAATTTGTAGTAAAATTTGATTATATATTATGAACAAAAATATATTGGGTTAGAATTTGTAGTAAAGTTTGATTATATATTACAAACAAAAATATATTGATTTAGAATTTGTAGTAAAATTTGATTATATATTATGAACAAAAATATATTGGGTTAGAATTTGTAGTAAAGTTTGATTATATATTACAAACAAAAATATATTGATTTAGAATTTGTAGTAAAATTTGATTATATATTATGAACAAAAATATATTGGGTTAGAATTTGTAGTAAAGTTTGATTATATATTATGAACAAAAATATATTGGGTTAGAATTTGTAGTAAAGTTTGATTATATATTACGAACAAAAATATATTGGGTTAGAATTTGTAGTAAAGTTTGATTATATATTATGAACAAAAATATATTGGGTTAGAATTTGTAATAAAGTTTGATTATATATTATGAACAAAAATATATTGGGTTAGAATTTGTAGTAAAGTTTGATTATATATTATGAACAAAAATATATTGGGTTAGAATTTGTAATAAAGTTTGATTATATATTATGAACAAAAATATATTGGGTTAGAATTTGTACTAAAGTCTGTTTACATAATATGAACAAAAATCTTATTTTATTCATGCAATTAAAGCAAAACTGTTTTTGTGTTATCAGGTTACATTTGAAGGCTTGTGGTCAAGGCATACCCATCCACACAACTTTCCTAAGGATCTTTTCCAAACTAAATTCAGCAAAATCATCGGAGCGGCTCACAACAAAGAATACAGGTAAACTTAAGGATAATTTTTAATAATTTACTTTTCAATTTAATCACAGGCCTCAAAGTTTATCTTATGAATTTTCTTCAATATTATAATTTAAAATTATAAGTAACTAAATGTTTTAATACTTGTTTTGTTTATAAATTCATTTGTTAATTAAATAGTTACTTTTATTGGTTTATTTGTTCTATCTTAATCATGAGTTACCAAATTCTACACCTTAAAAATATAAAAGAAGTAATATAAACAAAACAAATTTCAAAGCAATTCATACTTAGGTAAACATTTTGTTTTAAATGTTAGTAACTTCTTATTAAATAATTACAATTATTATAAATAAAGTAACATAACTTGTAACATAAAATCAGCTGTTTTATGAAACATAAAAGATAAAATGTCGTATGTTATCACTTATTTTATTCCAAATGGACAAAATAACTATATTTCATACCTCGCCCTCTTTGTAAAACATTTTTCACAAATATAAAACTAAAATTAATTCATTTTAAATTGAATTAATTAATATTTGAAAAAACTTTTAACATCATCTGTCATCCACTACAAGTTTTAAAAAATGTATTTGAGCTTGAGAAGATAAATAAAAAGTATTTGATTAACAATTGAACATTTAAACAAGATATATATATATATATATATATATATATATATATATATATTATATATATATATATATATATATATATTATATATATATATATATATATATATATATATATATATATATATATATATATATTCAAAACAACATAGGTTATTCAAATACAAGAATATTTATTAATTTATATTCAAAGCTTTTCGTTGGTAAACAGTACCAACATCATCAGGAATCATATATATATATATATATATATATATATATATATATATATATATATATATATATATATGGAGATTGTGAACCAACAGAAGGAGATGAAAAAAGATTAAGCTTAAACACGTGGACATATATTAATATATAACTCTTGCCTGTAATACCACACATAATAGTTATACCATAGGCAAGCGTCACATATTAATACAGGTCGAACTGTTTAATTGTAAACTAGTTACTAGAGTTTAAGATGGATTGAATCGTATTTGAAATAATTCTTTTAAATGGCCCTTTAACACAAATACACCTCTTGTAACATTATTTTAGACAGGATATTAGTATTAATATTATTTACCAGGATTCAAAAACAAATCGGAACGGTTATTTAAAAATAAAAATATTGTGAATTTGTTCATAAATAACATACTTAAAAAATGGTAAAGATATCAGATTTCTATTTATCAGGTGCACAGAGAAATGCGCCAAAAGTTAATAGTTGCAGTGTAACTATAATTATAGCCCTACTTCACCATGAGCTGTCCTTGTGAGAAGTTTATTTTTAAAAATGCATTAAATTCAATGAAAGGGGTTTTTTGGTAAATATGATCCATAGATGATTCTTTTAAAATGAGGCAATGTTTAGTTAAACATTTTTTTATGTAAAGAGTTTAAAATGAGTTCTCAAGGTATTGTTTTTATTTTTGATTTAAATAACACAATTAATTACATCTCACAATGATATATCCAGGTCAATCTAAACAGAAACATATCGGAAGGAATAAACAGAAACTATCAACTCTCCACAAGTTTTCCAGCTAATTTATAAAATAATTTGGTACAATATTTCACTTGAAAGTTGAATTCATATAAATAAAGTTTTATGTTGTTAAAAGTTTAGGCCGGTAAAGAAAGTGAAAATTCTAAAATTTGTGTTACTATTCGAGTATTATAAACAAGTGATTAAGCCAAGTGGCGTTATAAATTATATTTCTTTTAAATACCAATTTTTAGATTCATAATTATGTATGATAAATTTAATTAATGAAACAACCTTACTAGCAGATATCTCATATCTATATCACAAATTCATTCAGTAAAATTGTTCAAATTCGTTAACTTCAAAGAGATTTAATATTTTAAAACAAGTGTAATTAGTATATAATTTCCTTTTGTTTATATTTCAAACACATAAATAATAAATTCTTAATTTTTTCAAAAGTTTCTTACTTGAAACATACCACTTATTAATCCAATTATAATACATACAATTTTCCAGGTTAAGTATTAATTATGTAACATATAATTGCAATATACAACATCTATCATAATAAATAGTGTTGCTTACTAAAATTGTAAATGAAAACCATTTCAAGAGATGTTGTATTTTAAACTTAAACTGTATGTTTACATTACAAATGCCCAATTACAAATGAGACACACTCCCAATAAGTCTTTCTGATAAAATGAAAATGGAAATGCTATTTTTAGAAATATTTTTGTATTTTGAAGTACAAAATGTTTTCAAAGTTTTAAATTGAAATACATGAGGAGCATGAATGGGAGCAATGAGAGCTAGAATGGTTCTTCAAACATTAAATTTTAAACTGAATAGAACTGACACAAGATATGGTTAAATGAATTCATAAGCGATGGAGTTCGAAAGTTATATCTGCAAAGTATTCACATGTAATGGTGTGTGCTGTATATTACTGTTTTTTATCCTGAAATCACTTCAGGAGCACTTCAGACTAAATAAACTCATCTAATATATACTGATACCTACATCTAATTTATAAAATGGGTTTTTTTCTCAAAAGAGAATATAACTGTATAAATCAGTGTGGTGTAGTGTTTAATTTAAATAAACGAAACCTCTATACCACAAACAACTTTTTTCTTTATTTAAAATCTTATGTACATTTCAATTGCATAGCAATCAACATAGTAAATAACCTCTGAAGATGATTGCTATGCAATTGAAATGTACATAAGGTTTTAAATAAAGGAAAAAGTTATTTGTGGTATAGAGGTTTCATTTTTTTTAAATTAAAAGAGTATTGTGTTTTGTAACAGGTCTTAGTCAAATGTTGAATTCCTAACTTAAATTTATGCAAAATATATTTAAATGTTTTTAATATAATTTCTTTGTAATTTAGTTTATGGGAGTATGATCAACTGGCCACAGAAGGTTTCCGCGAAGTAGCAGAGAATGGTGACATTTCAGCTTTAGAGGCAGAACTGAAACAACAGGTACTGACAAAGTTTAACTGTTTAGTACTATATTCTGCCTGCTTCTTGTTATAGGTTCCTCTACAGTGTTATTAAAAACAAAGAACCCACACCAGTTAGTTCACCCACAACTGTACTTCAGGATTCATTCAGTTTTAGCAAAATTGGATGGTTTTGGTTAGAAATTCATTAAAAAAATATATATGGTACAAGATAGAAAAGTTAAACTGCAACCATTTTGTTAGGAGTTGTTCAATAATTTTATTTTTAGTTAAACTCAAAACTACTTTTAAAAAATATAATAAAATAATAAATGATTCAAAAGAAATATTTTTACGATAATTAAATAATACTTAACTATGTGAATACGTAATGGCTTACTTGCTGACGCATTTACAAAGCAAAGCCTCTACTGGCGGCGCCCCACTAGGTAAATAGGTTGTTGGTATGAGATTTATAAGTGTAGAGGGTGTGGGTTAAGCTGTTTGTGTGTATGTAATGAAACAGGGTGTTGGCTTAATTTTGGCATAATTGGGTGTAAGGTTATGTTTGAGGCTTTGTGTGTTAAAGGAAATATATTTGCAACAAATTCTGCATTGGCTTAACAGGTTGCAGCTTTCAACAAAGAGTTGGGGAATACACAAAATCACCCAAACAGCATTCTCCAACCACCTAAAAGAAACAGGACACAAATACACAGACATTCTCTATAACCTAGAGATCTTACACATCAACAAAAAAAGACATCTCAACACACTAGAACAATATGAAATTTACAATCACACAAAATACAAACTGAATTAATGAACAAACCCAACACAAATCACACATACTGCTTGATATTATCGAAAACCTGCCTTTAAAAACGTCAGCGCTTAACCTAACATCAACTCTAAGCGGAAAATTTAGACAGTGATGAAGATTGCCACGGAGTGATCAAAAACGTCCTGTCTTAGTAAGTTTTTACGAATTTACAAAATAAATTAAAGTTCAGATAGTCATAAATTAATGAAAAATTGATTAATTAAGTTTAACCGAACATAATGGACTACAAAATTCAAGAGTATACTTGTGTATTATACTACCTACTAAGGATAAACTTATGATATCTATGGGAACTGTATCACTTAAACATTACCGGCTCATGGTTGCTCATCGAACCTTAAGTTCAGCTTATGGGTATACCTTAATAGATTTTTTTAAAAATCACTCTTTGAAATACATTTATTTTTAAAACTGAAACTAGCTTTAGTAATAATTTGAACAAGCAATATAAATTTTTTTTAAAGTCATTTTAAAAAAAGCTTTCCTTTTTTTGTCGTTTGCATTGTGTTCACTTTCCTTTCGCATTGTCTGTTTGTGAAGCAAGGTTTGATACCATTAATCCAGTTTGTTTGTTTATTTAATTCTTTTATTTGTTTTTAATCCTAGAGCATTATTTATGATATTGTGTGGTAATCACAGCATCATTTTAACCCTCATGCACGCGCGCCTTTTTATCTAAAGTAAGTAGGCACGTTGTTGTATTTTATACAACATCTCGGTTTTCTACATTTTCCTTAACTTTCAATCGAGTTATTAAAAGTTTGGTCTTACCAATGAAAAAATTACTTGTGAGTTGACCCCAGCAATGTTTATCAGAGCAAAAAATAATGCAACTGGCCATCTTCTTGTCCTCCGGGCAACGCTATATGTAGCACAAAGCTGGTCATTACTATCAACACCACCTTTTCTTCTATTGTACTGCAATATAATTTCTGGCTTATTTGTTTGTTCGTCAACATCATCTGAGTCGTGCATAGTCGAAATCAATATTACAGCTTTATTTTTTTTTTGTCGTATATGAGGCCATGGTTCGATAATTCTGGAACCCAAACAAGGAAGTACCTGGCTGATTGGTTTTATTAGGCAGAAATTCTGGTGGAATTTCCCGTTTCTTCTTACGTAGAGTGCCAATCACCTTCCAATTCACTTTCTGAGTTATGATCACTTTTTTCAGCTTCACCGTCGCTCAGATCATCGTCACTTTCAATAAAATCAGCATTATCAATTTCTTCATCAGAAAGATCCTGTAAAATTCTTGGAATGTCTTCCAAATTCACTCCTAGAAACATGAAAACTTATAAAAATGTTGAACAAAACAAATAATTACATAATTCTTTAAAAAAATGTATATAAAAAACTTATGTTCCATCGTGGAGAAAAAATAAAAACGTCAGAAGGCGCCTTGTTGTATTTTGTACAACAGTGATGACTGACCAGAACTAATCGCACACTGAGGCTATGTTGATAGAATAAAGACATTGATGACAACTGATAAAAGTAGTTAGGGGACCAATAGAAGAATAGGATGGTGATTTGAACAAATAACTACCAACAGGTTTCAACAAGAATCAAAATATTAAAACTGTTGTACTTTTTACAACAGCGCGCGTCCTTGAGGGTTAAGGACGTATGATGAAGGTTTCGACAACAACCAGATGGTAGAAAAAGAAAAGTTCATATACATTTTTGAGAAGTACACTTCTAACTATGGGGTAGTTGGTTCAGTACCAAAAGCGATATACTTTGGAGTTGAAGTTACTCAGTTCGAATCCTGCTTAGACCTCTAAATTTTTATAGTTTATTTATAGAATAAATATTTTAAAAAACTGTGTCAACATCAATTGTCATCCACTACAGGTTCAACAAAATGTATTTGAACGTGATTGGATGAATAAAAATGTATTTTATTAAATATTGTATATATATAAAATATATCTATATATATATATATATATATATATATATATATATATATATATATATATATATCAGGAGAGTGTGAGCTTATAGAAAAAAATCAATAAGTGGCTAACTGAAGCTAAAATTTTAATTTTATAGACTTACAGCTATAAAAAGTTTTGTACATAAAAGCCTATGCTACATCTTCAAAGAATTTTACAATTCTGTTTACTTAAGAGCCTAAATTTTCTTAACAACCATTTATAACCATTCAAATTAGTATTAAAAAAGGGTTTTATTTCTTTTAGAGATCTTCATATCGCTATTTCAACAAATGCCAGGTCACCTTTTAGCCAAATATGTTAATCTTTTTTATATTCTCTTACTATTATTATTTTCTTGTCATGTTATGTCCTTAAGACTAGGTCATTACAACTCGTTCAGATATTACTATTCTGTCAAGATCATTGAAATGTGCAGTTGTAGAGGAGTTAAGAGAACCTGGAGACATATGAATTCCAATTCAGCATGAATATAAGATTAATAAGTATGATGTCCTCTGCTTTGTATAAGGATGAATAGTTACACATACCACTTTAAATGCAGTTGAGATGGGTGCTAGAGGCCTGACTGCTAAATAATTCAAATCATTTTTGAAATAACTTGATCTTGGCACAAAAAATATAAGGTCCTTTTTAAAGGGAGTTACTAAGACAGCTATAAAGTCCAGGGGCATAGCAAAGATGATGTATTCAAGGAGGTTATGAAGGGGTCATGGAGGTGTAACCCTACTGGGAATATTTTGAACATTTTTACCTATAGAGATCTTACTATATGCTATTTTAGCACTTAAAATATATAATTGTTGGGTTGTCAGGAAGCTAAAACATACCAGACTATTAAAATATATTTTGTAAAATTTTAGTAATCTAATCACCAACAATCAATAACTTTTACTCAAAGAATAATCTTAACTTTTACTCAAAGGAAAGTATAGTGGAATAAAAATAAAACACTTCTGCAGCTTTTATGTTGTACATCTTGAGGTTTTTTAAACTACCTTTGTTATCACTTGCCAAAAAACCACTACTTACTGATATTTTTCAGCAGACTCTGGATCAGTGCATTGTTCAATGCTGTAAGTCATAGACAAGATTTATATAGGTATTTTCTGTGATTTAAAGCATTAAACAATGCACTGATCTAGTATGAAACGTGTAGTGAAAGTGATAACCAAGGTAGAAATCACTCTTGCTTTATGAAATTACAGTTTTTGTTTGTTTACAGGGTTCTTTGTTCAATCCTAAATAGAAATCTATGAAATTATTCATTGTCCATTGGTCTAGGGAAAAGAAATGTAGGCCTATTTAAAATTACCAAATCTTCTGCTGGCATAGTTTGAAAATCGCTTCACTACTTCTTCACCACTAAGCGGGACCTGCCAGTGAGTGATGAATAAGGCTAAGCATCACTAAGTGAGAGGCTAAGGCATCTGAGTCTATCTTCAACTGTGGTGGATCGTATCCAAGTTTCAAGTCTACGAACAGTAGAAAACCTGTTCATTTTCAGCAACAATGGTAGGAAAAACACTTAGTGTTTGAAGCACTTTCTTCGGAACATGTGGCAATTTTAAGACCAATTGGCAGGTAGAAGCACTATAATTGAGCATCTATGAATAGAATGAGCTTACAATCAGATGCTAGCTTTGCTGCCATGTTGTACCCAAAGCCATAGTTCAAAGGGTTGCTTCACAAGACATCTTGTCCATGACTCATAGCAGTGAACAATGCACTGATCTAGTGTGAAACGCGTCAGCTGAAAAATATTAGTGATTATTGCTACTTTACCAAGTGATACCAAAAGTAGTAATAGAATCATATGTTACACATGCCTATAGTAACACTTACTTTTTTCATTATTGAATATAACCATTTTGGGAGATGTAACCCATTACTTATATCCCAGAATCCTATTCCCCAATCCTTCAACAAAAAGCATAGGAAATGGTGTTTTATTGTTTTGAAACAATTTATTATAATTTTTATAAGCTAGTTTGTTTCTATGTTTGTGTTTAGGGTTCAAATATTCGTACCATAATCAGAGCACCTGGAATTGGACACCCAGATGCTGTTAAAAAGACATTTGCAACATTTAGAACAACGCCTGAACACCATTTAATGTCTTTGGTTTCCATGATTGGTAAGATATTTTACTGTTTTTTTCTCATTTAGAATATGAAGTGTGTACAAGGCTAAGGGTAAAAATGGCTTGTAAATATTTTATGATAAATACTGTTATTTTTTAAGAGCAGATAAAAATGTCGAAAATTATTTCAAAATAATGGAGTCTAGAACTGTTAAAGCTGGTAAAATAAAACAATTCATTTATAACAAAAGGTGATACTAAACCCTCAGTATTTTAATAATATTATGTTGCAATTGTTTTACTAAAAAGGGTTTATTTAAAGTTATAGTTTTATGGAACAAGATAAATTCCAATTTTAGAAAGAAACTAATAAGGACTCCACTGTATGTTTTGTTTAGAAAATCATTAGGTAATGTCACTTAATATGACTTAGTGAATTCTTTTTCCACGTTGGCCTTGCTGAATTTAGTAAAGAACTATAAAGTGTTTTTTTAAATATTGTATAGCCCTACTAGATACCTAGAGTTAATATCATGATATCCATTGATCAATGACTTCCATTGGTTTTTTTCACTTATTGGAACTGATCATCCAAAACGATGAAGTTTTTATGGTTTTATGTCATATTTTAGTTTTTTATGTATTGAAATAACAGTAATATATTCATAAAAATAATAAAAAAATAAGTACAAAATTAATCAAAATGTTTAAAACAAAAAAAATCACTCATGTTTTCTTGTAAGCTATATATTGCTTTATTTATTAATTCCAATTTTTTATTTGATTTTTATCGATGACTAATTATAAAAAAATGGATTTTAGTGCCATGAAACCTTGTTTAATGCAGAATATTTTGATTCCAATATTTAAACTTCCCTACCACAGGGAACAAATTATTGTTGTCCAATTATAGTTTTAAGTTAAGATCTTAAATGTGAAATAACATGAAATTAAATCTGATGCTTCCATTTTGATAACAGTTTATATAGTTCTTGTTAAACAAATTATTTAATTAAAAGACAGATTATTAATCATTTTAAAAACTTCACCTCTAACAAATGTTTTAAAATAGACCTGAAACTGGAATTCTCTTTAAAATTAATTTTAAACGAAAATATTGCATTTTTACTCAAATATAATATGACCTGAAGACAAGCTGACTGAAATAACTGGTAATTTTATAGGTTATAACTTTAAAAAATTTAAATTTACATGGAATTTTGTTTCAACTTTTTTTCAGTGCCATCACCTGATTGGATAGTTGGAGTGTCAAAGTTGGAACTGTGTCTACAAAATCGCAGCTGGGTTGACAAGAAAATTTTGAACTTGTACCCATGGGATGCAGGAACTGATAGTGGAATGACTTATGAAGTATGTTGACAATTTGAACTTTAATTAAAATGTTTACTTGATGTACTTAAGGTAACACATGTACTTGAAGTAACTTAAATTTACGTATAATAAGGCTTCGATTCCTTGTCTTATGGTTAATTTTAACTAATTTAAAAACTATATAATTCTTTCTCTGCAAACTCAAACCTTCCTCTTTGATTCCACATATGACTTGTTAACTTAGTTTCATCTTCTATCTGACTTTTGCTTAAATTTTGTCTACTTTCTTCAGAAAACAGTTCTTTTCCTACAATTCTTGAGTCAATTCTTTTTCTTTTTATAAGTAACAATCATCATCTACTTTATGTACACAAACTTACCTTATGAAAAGCTACACTTTAAGTGTTAATGCTAATCTTTCAAAAGACCCAAGACATTTAAAGTGAAGATATTTAATGTTGGTTTTAATATTGAAATTCTCACCACCACATACTGTAAATAAGAAGTAAACCTTGAAATATTACTAATATTTATAACCATATTGGTATGACAAACCTATACTTTTCTAAAGACAATCTGTGTTAAAATGTTGTAAAGTAATTTCCCTGCGCACTGAAAATACTAATCCTGCCTCAGGGGTAGGGAGGATGCTGGTGACCCCGAAACTTTGACAATGTGTATACACAGTAAAGTACAGTAATACCCCGTATTTACACGATAGGTGGGACTGAGCGATAACGTGTAAGTCAAATTCACGTGAGTCGGGGTATAATTTTACATACAACCACATAGGAATCTTGTTTAATTGGGACCAAAGACTAAATAAACTAATAATTTAAAAGAAAAAAGTGTATGTATTAAAATCTTAAATACATAAACAAAAAAATTATATCATACACATAAATATTTCAAAGAAGTAAGTAAAAAGAAGTGATTTTGACATAGAAGAATTCACAAAATCTGGTATATTCTAGGAAGAATTGAAGATATTTTCTTCTCACACAGAGTTTCCTTGTAACTCGCTAATTTTTCTGATTTGTGGCAGAAATACGCTCATCGTTGAGAGTCTATGTTTTCCAAAATTTGTAAACTTTGCCTGATTAAAACTAAGGCCTTTTGTCAAGTTTCTAACAGTCTTTTCATCTTCTACGTCAACTGTGTCTAAAGAATCTGCATTTTTATGGTGTTGCTCTTGCTCACGCATTTCTATGAACTCATCAATTAATTCTCAGCTCCTGGTTTGTATAAATCCAGCAGTTCTTGAACGTCATCATTATCCACTTCTAAATATAGTTGTCTAGCAAAACCGAAAACCTCTTCAAATACATCTGCAATTCCATCAGACTCTGGCACTGATTCCGCTTGAGTTTCAGTGGCAAAAAAGTAGGCACTAAAACGATATTTTCCAAACGATATTCAAAGTTTTTTGTGAGATTTCATTCCAAGATTTTCAATGATTCTCAAAGCATCTAAAGCATAGAATTGTTTCCAAAAATCTTCAACAGAGAGCTCGTTGTTCTCTCTCCCAGCTTCATACAGATGCGCAAATAATCTTCTTGTGTAATAAGCTCTAAATATTTTGATGACTCCCTGATCCATCGGTTGAAGCAAACTAGTGTTTGGTGGCAAAAATATCACTTTCACATGTGTGACATACAAATACAGTGTCGAAGTAGTAAGAGGATATCCAGGTGCATTGTAAATCAATACGAATTACATTAAAAGGAATTTGTTTAGACCGACAATGACGTTCGTTTTGAGGTATGATATGATGACCAAAACAGTCCTCAAAAAAGCTGTCACAAAAACCTTCCAAATCACGGGCAAGTTTTAGAAATATTTTTTAATGCCCTTGAACTTTCTGAGTGATAAGCTATGAGAGATTGCAACTTACAGTCAACAGCTGTATTTGCGCCAAATATCACTATTTTCAAATATCAAGTATTTTCTTCCAGAACATGCAAGTTTCTGCATAATTTGGACAGCATGGTTTAAAACCATGTAACTTAGGAATCGCGTAAGACAGGGTAGCATAAGTCGAGGTATTACTGTATAAGACAAAAGTTTTGGAAGATAATTTCTGGCTCATAGTAAGATTTCATTGTAAAAAATTTGTTCCCACATTGTGACCATAACATTTTTTCTCATGCAGAGAAATGTGCTAACATATATTTTGTAGTGGTTTATACCCATGTTTCTTTTCAATATTCCTAAGTACTGTTAAAAATACATTATTTAATTAATTATAAATCTAAAACACCTTTAATTGTTTAAAAAATATACATGATCTGAATTAAATCTCTGGCTGCTGAAGCCATCTGCTTAATTGTGTTTTTATCCTAGTTACGATGTTTTCTCTGTATGTATTTTGCTCTTTTACACATTTTGTTTTCTGCTTAGACTGCAGATAGCCCAACCATACCTAGAGAAGTCATCCATAGGATAACAGTCCACGAACAAAATTCTCCTTTTTACGACAGTGAGGGTGAGTGTTTAAACAAATTACTTTACATAATTACATGGGAATAGTTTTTAGATTTTAATATTTTATCAAAATAAGTTCTCAAATAATATTTATTGCATGATTTAAAAACTTATTGATATCTCTTCCTTTTAAAAATAGTCCAATTTTAATTGAAGTTTAGACTGGCATAAATGCCTAATTAAAAGATATTGTGAAGTTATTAATTCAATTCCTTTTATTAGTTCACGCTCTCACTAAATATGTTTTGTTCAAATTTTCAGTTGTTAATAAAATACTTTTTATTCATCCACTCAAGTTCAGATATATTTTTTAGAATTTTTAGTGGATGACCCTTTATGTTATTACAGTGTTTTATATGAAAATTTTTTTTAAAAATTGAAAACGTTTGATGTCTTTAGGTTGGATTTGAACTAAATGATTAGATCTTTGAAATCCTGCAGTTGAGTAGTCAGTCATACAGTTCGAATCCAACCTAAATACATCAACTTTTTAAAATTAATTATTGAATTAATATTTTAAAAAACTGTATTTAGATCAAGTGCCATCCACTACCAGTTTTAAAAAATGTATTTGAACTTGAGTGAATGAATAAAAAGTATTTAATTAACAACTGAAAATTTGAACAAGATATAAATAGGGAAAGTGTGAACTAATAGTAGAAACTAAAAAAGAACTATATGAAAAAGTAACAATTTTTAGAAACTGCAATATGAGAATTAAAATGGAAGGTTGTTTGAAAGAAATTATTAAGAACAAAACAAAGTATGATAACCCAAGAGGCAATAAATGTGCTACATCCACATTTTTGTAATAAATCTAGTACCGGAGGTAAAAATGATGTTTCTAAAATCTATTAGATATTTTGTAAAAAACTTATAGGTCTAATTTTTATTATAATATTTTAAAGTATAATTTCTAAATTTTACTTTTAACAGTGAAATTTTATATTTTACAACAAAGAAATATTTTTCCTGTATAATTGTTACTATAAAGTAGATTATATAATGCTCTGATATCAGGTTTAACCTAACAGTGACTTAGTCATTATGGAATTATGGTGTTTTAAGGACTAAAATGGTATAATCTGTGTGTTTCTACCTGTGCAGGAGAGCCGATGAAGCCCCTTGCCCGGTTACAGGTTGTAAGGCTCAACTTGTTTGAGAAAAACTGTGATGATTATTCTTTTAACACGGAAGAAGGATTTGTTGAAGAGAATTTTGATAATAGAGAAAGTAAGTAAAAGTGATCATATAAAAATACTGCATATCACTAAAAAATATTTTATAAATGAATTAATTTATTTGGTTTTTACATTTAAACTTGGCATATTAAAAACTTTCCCAAGAAAAACTAATGATGATTGGTTGACTGAACAGCTGATGAAGATGGAAATGCAATCAAAAATGTTATTTCTCAGTACGTTTCTTTATAAATTTATTTTTGTATATGTTTGGGAAATCTTTAATTTTTTTATTGAACTCAAAACGTTTACAGATAATTATAAATATGTAACTGAAATTTGAGAAGTTATCAAGTGTAATAAAGCAAACATTTCTCCTAGGTGGTAGAAAGCACACAAGTATATTAACTTTCAAAAACCATAGTATTTCATTTGTTTGGTATGGGATAGACTGCTACCTCAGATGAAGAGAAGAAAAGGTCTATTTACTTGTCATTTTCCCCTAGGCTTTTCCCCTAGCTTTTCCTAGGCCAAAGTGAAAAAATACTTTTATTGTAAAAATTATGGGCTTTCTAAATAAATAGGATATTATATGCAATACTAACAGTACATTAACCCTTTCAGTCCCGAATTTTCAATTTAAAAAAAAAAAAATTTTGCTAATTTATTTTGGATCTAATAATTATTTGCTAATTTTTACTAAAAAAATAATAAAATTTCATCAATTGATTATCAAAATATTTTAATGGCTACAATTGTGTACATCAGGTCACGAATGGCATAATGGTTTCCAATAGTGTTTGCTCTTATTCAAAATAAACCTGCCTTATAAGAATGTAAAAAACGTTACTGTGAATCTTTTAAAGTAAATGAACTACAATTGCATTTAAAAAGTGTATTATTTTTAATATTAGTAAAAAACTATCTAAAAAAACCATTGAATAACAAAATATTTACAGATATTCTTAAGCGATAGGTCTTTTTAAAAATTGTTAAACTTATGTTAATTTACAGTTTGCATGATAGTTTAACTATTTTGTATGATAGTTTAAAAAACAGTTTTTATTTTTTGTCAAACACAAATGTATGTTGCATTTTATACAAGAAATTCTTGATCGGCCAGTACATTTTGGATATTTACATCGACTTGGTAGAACACCAGAGTCATGTTGTGGAAGGTGACCCACACCATCAAATTGTACCTCCTGAAGTGGTCGTTTTTCACCATGTCTACGTTGTATAAGTGTTGAAGGTGAAGCAATGTTGCTTGGCCGGCCCCGTTTTTTTACCTGAACATCTCTACCAACCTTAATTAATCCATCCATGACTCTAATTCTAAACTCAAGAAGGTCAAACATTTTCTTTGGATTAACTCCTAGTACTGTTGCATCTCTCTTGTATTCATTCCATCCTTGCAGTACAGCCATATCAATTCCATGAAATATTAGCCTTAATGGCCACTTTTTTGACCGAATAAATATTCGATAGTAACTTATGCACTGGTCAAATAAATCCACTCCACCCATGCCGTAATTATATTTTTTTATAATTTCAGGTCGATCAACTTTGACATATCTTTTAACTGATTTATCCCATCGCTCAACTTGATCAATATTTCCAGCCCCAATAAAATTTGAGCCTGTAACAACACACTTGCTGTCAATCCATTTTACTAGAACAATGTTGTGTGCACTTGATATTTCATATGAAGATCCTCTTCCTTTTGTCAACGCTTCTTTATCTGTTATGAGAGGTGGCTGAAAAAATCTATTTATTCGTACCGTACCTGCTGCCATAATCTTCATTTGCTGCAGAATATATAGTAAATTGTAAGAGGAAAAAAAATTATCAAAGTATAATTCGTGTCCAATCCCACTACTAAATCTTTCAGCTAGCTTCAATACAACACTTGATCCTAATCCAAAAGCTTTCAAATTATCTTGAGGAAGTTCAGTAGTACTGCCCTGATAGATAATGAAGTTATAACACATACCACTTTTTCCGCACAACATGAATATTTTTATACCCCATGGGTTGGGCTTATTTTTTACATATTGTTTGGACACCATTTTTCCTGTAAATGGTACCATGGCTTCATCCACACTTAATACCTTCTCTACTTGTAATTGCAAGCATCGTTTTCTTATAAAATCGTATAGAGGGCGAACCTTGAAAAACTTATCATTACAATCTTTAGGAACGGCAAGATTATTAACCAAATGTAAGTTATTTCTTAGTTCAAAAAATCGGTCCCTTGACATATTTTCTGTGAACAGAGTAAATTTCAAACTAGTATTCCAATACATTTGCAGTCTAGGTAATTTGTATATTGCTGTTGCTATATGTAGAGCCACCAATGTTTTCATTTCATTCAAATTGGTAGGTTTAAAACTAGTTCTACCTTGTTGCAACGCATAAATATTTGTCATTTCGGTCATTAGTATTAGTAACTCATCTGGAATATATCTGTGAAAATAGGACAATGGTGACAGAAATTCTTCCACCTCTGATAAGTCTAATCCTTTCCATTCATCTTCACTGAATTTATCAAATGACCGATGTCGCCATTTGACATTTTTCTTATTTCCTATATCATATGCATTAGGTCTTTGATTAGGACCACTATTATCATTATTTGGTGATTCTGATTCAGTAACTGAATCATATTCATGAATAAGCTCAACCTCATTAGGGATGTCAGCATCAATGTCATCAATTGTTTCTTCTAAAAGTTCATCATTTCGATCTAGCCTATCTGAACCTATCCTAATTGTCTTTTTTGGAGATACAATGTGATCAATGTTTGATATATTATTTCCATTATTATCACTTTCAGTTTTATTATCATCTTCAATGTCACTTATATCAGATAAATCTCCATCATACAACAAATCTAGTAATAAGTCCACATTATTAGCGTAATTATTAAAGGATTTTGAAAGGCTGGCATTACTTCCCTTACTTGTACTTGCGATATTTTTATTCATATTAACACGCGTCACAAACACTAAAAAAACAACGTAAAACAACTCCGAAAAATAAAATTAAGGTTTTTTGGTTATGTCTGTCTGACAATAACAAAGAACTGATGGTTACAATTGTGTCCATGAAGTTTGGAACATCAAAACAAATTCTAAATCATTCCTTATAGTAAAATAAGGTAATATATCACAAATATATACTCTCAAGTTAATATTTAAATGAAAATATTAATTGAAATACTCCTATGAACACAGTTAAACACTAACAACAAACCACATTACAACATGTAAACAAGACAGTCTGACCTTGTACTAGAACAGCTGCTATTATAGTTATATTGTTGGTCTACAGATGGCAGCAGGGTTTGTAAATGCTTTACACTAATGTGTACAAAGGTATCCAACAGTTCACAACTTAAGAACTTATGATTTTCATGCAGTTTTATCCAACAGAAATTAATGTACACAATTGTAGCCACCAGGTCTTAAAGGGTTAAGGTAGCTTCAAACCTGAAGAATGTATAAAACTTTGCTAAAGATGTCATCTTCACCAACTATAGCCACATGAACATATTAGCGAGCTACAATAACTGAACAAGAATAAAGTTTTCACACAACTGTATATTACAAACACTTCAAATTATACCTCAAATACACTCAACACTATAATACATTAAAATCTCCACAAACTATTTGTTTCAATTTTCTCTCAAAATCTTATAAAAGATTTCTTATTTCTACCTTATTCATTAATGTAGAAAGGCATTTATGGTTTAATCTAACAACTGACACATCTTTCAAAATGGCTGTTCTCATTTAAAATCAAAGTAACTCAATTTCTCCATCCAATTAGTTATAAACTACCAGGATGAAGACACACATAAACTAGCAAAACATTAATCTTATCACAGACACTTATAAAACAGGACAGGGGATTGGTTCAGTAGCAGGTTGCCTTTGTCAATGAAACAATTGTTTCAAAACGTGTCATCTAGTAAGAATTGTTTTCTTTCAGTTAATCAATAATTGCTTATAAAAATAAATTAATAAACTCAACACTACTCTCATCTAACTTAGCAAACCTATATAGCGATAATTATTTAACTTAAACCCTAAATAACCTAAAATCCCAACTAATCTAGAATAGTGTACTGCAAACCCATATACCCAAAGTCCTGGGCATCTTTCAAATCATCATAGAGCAAAACTATACCGCCTTTAACACCTTAAGATCCTTACTCTATAGACTTATAAAGGTAACAATGAAAACGCCAGCAAAATCAACACAATTACACTCCAAAATGGATACACGAAAGTAAACCTTGGCACAAAATACAAAAAACAAGTACAACACAACAGTGGGGAAGAAAATGCATCACACTTACACACACAAAGCCTCAAATAATATTCCTTAGAAGATTCAAAAAAAACTACAGAATAACTTTTAAAACTAACAAACTAAAGAACCAAACAAAAAGTAACAATTAAAAAATTGAAGTAAATTCCTACTGTAGTTAACACAGAAAATATTTTATTCTAGTTACCCTAGAACACTATTAATGATATTATGTGGTATCCATGGCAACAGTTTAAGGTTGTACAATGGAGGTTTCGATGACAACCAGATGGGGGGGTGGAAGTCATATACAGTACTTACGCAATAGGTGGGACCAAGCGATAGCAGTGTAAGTCGAATTCGCATAATTCGGGGTATAATTTAACATACTATTAGATAGGAATCATGTTTAATTGGGAACAAAGACTAAATAAACTAATAATTTAAACGAAAAATGTGTATGTAATTAAATCCTAAATACATAACACAACAAAAAATTATATTATATACATACATATTGCAAAGAAGTAAGTAAAAAAAAGTTATTTTGACATAGAAAGCTTCATAAAATCTAGTAAATTCGTTTGAAGAATTGTAGATTTTTCTTCTCAATCAGGGTTTCCTTGTAACTCGCTAATTTTTTTGTTTTATGACAGAAATACGCTCATCACAAAATAGTTTTTTGTATTTTATGTTTCCCAAAATTTGTAAACCTTGCTTAGTTAAAATAAGGCCATTTGTCAAGTTTCTAACTATCATTTCATCTTCAACGTCAACTTTGCCTAAAGAATCTGCGTTTTTAAGGTCTTGCTCTTGTTCACGCATTTTTAAGCTCATCAATTAATTGTCAGCTCGTGGTTGTGTAAATCCACTGTGTTCTTGAACATCATCATTATGCACTTCTAAAATTACGTAGTTGTCTAGCCAAACCGACATTTTCTTCAACAATTTCAAATACTCTGCCTTGATTCCGCTTGAACTTCAGTTGGTGAAAAAAATAGACACATCTTTTTCAAAACGCCATTCAAATTTTTTTGTGAAATTTATTTCCAAGATTTTCCATGATTCTGAAAGTATTTAAACATTGAATTGTTTCCAAAAACCTTCAACAGAGATCTCGTTGTTCTGTCTCATAGATTTATGCAAATGCGCAAATGATCTTCTTGTGTAATAAGCTTTAAATGTTTTGATGACTCCCTGATCCATCGGTTGAAGCAAACTAGTTGTGTTTGGTGGCAAAAATATCCCTTTCACGCTTGTGTCAAAATTAGCTAAAGTAGTAGAAGGATGCTCAGGTGCATTGTCAATTAATAGGAATTTTTTTTTATTAACTTGGGAGCGGGTTTTAAACTGCCCGAAGCACTGCTACCTTAAGGTAAATTGTACTTACCTCCCTGGTCTAGTCAAATAGCCCCATCCCTCTTACCAGGTTTAGGAGTTTCCTGACTAGTGTTTTACCTTCAGCATCCACCAGAGCCGTTCCATCACCAAAGAGGTTGAAGCGCCTCTCGGCAAGTGCTTCACATCTGTAAATAATGTGTGTGACAGTCTCCAGTTCCTGCCCGCATAATCTGCACACTGGTTCATCTTTGTAGATACCCATTTTATGCAGATGTTTCCTTAGTCCACCGTGTCCCGTGAGTAGACTTGTGGCTATCCTCAATTCCTGCCTAGACAGATAGATGAGACTCTTCTGCAGTCCCAAGGAAGGTTTCCTAAGGGTTAGCTTACTGTGTCTCATCCCTTCAGCCCTGATCCAGTGCTCACAGTGTCTTTCAGCCATCCACCTTCGCACTGCCATCTTGACCATGGATTTGGAAATACCTACCGCAGGCTCCGGTCCAATCAGGGGAGTCGAAGACCCCTCTCTGGTCAGCGCATCTGCGGCTTCATTTCCAAGTATTCCCCTATGCCCTGGCACCCAACCTATCTTGATTTGATTGTGCCTTGCCAGGGCTTGTAGGTTATTTAGGCACTCCCTGACTATGGCCGAGGTGACCACATGTCCGTTTAGTGCCTTAATTGCTGCCTGACTGTCGGAGAAAATAGCAATCTGGGTCCCGTGTGTTCCCCTTCTCGCTATCTCTCCCAGACAGGCATTTATAGCATATACTTCGGCCTGAAAGACAGAGGTATGCCTCCCCAAGGACAAAACTAGTTTTACCCTTGCGTTTTTACAATACACCCCCGCTCCAGTGCCGAAGTCCATCTTGGAGCCATCTGTGTACCAGATCTGAGCTCCCGATGTTAATGTCCCTGACCATTCCATCATAGTTTGGTGGGCCTGGTCAGGTGCAAACGTTCGAATAATGTGGTCGCTGCCCATTTCCAAGACGGGTTCTTTGGCCACGCACTCGATACTCATATGTCCCGAAACATCTGGGAGGTTAGCCCAGTTGTTCTAGTTGCGCAATCTCCATGCCGCCAGCCTCGCCTCTCCCCTAAGGACAAGCTCAAGGGGGGGGGGCTTAAGCATTACTTCCATTGCTGCACCAGGTGTAGTTGATATCGCTCCCAGTGTGCTGAGACAAGCCAATCTCTGGATAGAGCTCAGTTGAGCTCTTGTCTGTGCCTGGTTGGTCTTTGTCCACCACACTAGAGCACTATAGGTAATCATAGGTCTTATCACCCTCAGATACATCCAGTGCATCATTGATGGCTTCAGTCCCCATTTCTTACCCACCATTCTTCTCACTGTCATCAGTGCCCTTTTGGCCCTGTTAACTGTCCTCTCAAGATGTGGGTTCCAGGTGAGTTTCCTGTCCAGAGTAACTCCCAGGTACTTCACCTCCCCCACAAACTCAAGGTATTCACCAAACAAGCGAGGCATCCTGGTCGTCAGATCTTTTTGCTGTCTGGTGAAGTTAATAAGAGCAGTCTTTTTCGGATTTACCCTAAGGTTCTCCTTATTACACCACTCTTCAATCAGTCATAGAGGATTTCTGATTACCTCAAGGACTGTATCAGGGAATCTGCCCAGGATCAGAACAACTATGTCGTCCGCATATCCTAGACAGAAGTACCCCTGTTCATTCAGGAGTTCAATAAGGTTGTCAACCACTAGGCACCACAACAGAGGAGAGAGAACCCCACCCCCCCGTGCACAGCTCAGACTTGTCTCCGCCCTTCTGACCTCCCCTGCCACCTCTACAGAAATGCTTCTGTTTGTTAACATGGAACTTATCCAACCACAAGTGGTCGCATCCACTCCATGACGTCTTGCACCATTTACCATCGTCTCCACTGAGAGGATATTGAAAGCCCCTTCAATGTCAAGGAAGGCACCTATGCCACAACCTTTCTTAGCGATCATCAAGCTACCAACCACTTGATGGAGATCTCCCTTGCAGGATTTCTCCGGTTGATAAGCATACTGGTTCCAATGCAGTGGTTTTATGGCCAAAGCACCCCCCCCCCAAATATGCCTATCAACCAGTTTTTCAAGTCCCTTAAGAACAAAGGACATGAGTGTAATAGGTCTGTAGGTCCTTTCCCTTCCGATTGGTTACCGGTGGGCTTAGGTATAAAGACCACCTTACTAGATTTCCAGGCTGCCGGCACATGCCCTAGAGCAATGCTTAGCCTGTATAATTTAGTAAGTACCAGCACCAGCATATCCATTCCCTGCTGCAGCAGCACAGGATAGAGCCCATCTGGACCTGGAGATTTGTAAGGTTTAAATGTGCCAATAGCCCATCTTACCCTTTGTGGAGTTACTATCCTCCTTGCCACTTTCCATTCCTCCCTTTTACCATGTCTTGTGGAGAGTTTGGCAACTAGTTCAGTGTCTGCTCCCCCAAGTTTCCTCAGAGTACTGGAAGGGAAATGTGTTCTGATTAATTCTTCCACAGTTTCTCCTGCAGTTTTTGTTATTATTCCCAGTGGGGTTCTTAGCATCCCCACCGGGTTAACTGGATCCTTAGAGAGCATTTTATGCAGTCGTGCCCCTTCCTGAGTTTTGTCAATCTCTTGACAAAACTCCTTCCAGGACTTCCTGCGTGCTTCTCTAATTGCCCTGTTGTATTCGGTTAATGTTTTCCTATACTGGTCCCACTCCCCGTTCTTTTTTGCTCTATTAAAGAGTCTCCTGGTGGTCTTCCGAAGTTTGGCTAGCTTCTTGTTCCACCATGACGGATCCCCTACTTTTCTCCCCTCACTGAGAGGGCAGTTATCAGTAAAGGATTCTACTATAGCCTCGCCAACCAATGTGGCAGAGTCTTCTAGCTCTCTCCTCCCACCATACTCCAATCCAGCCTCCTCAATCCGAAAACCCAGGTCCCTCCTGTAGGAGTCCCAGTCTGTTCTTCTTGGATCCCTGGTTGGCCGAAGCATGGCTGGATTTAGGGAGATATCATACCTAATATGTCTGTGGTCAGAAGAAGATGGTTCATCCGACACATGCCAATTTAGTACATACCTAGCCATCTGGTTCGATCCCACCGTAATGTCCAGGACCTCCTGTCTGGCCCTAGTAACAAGCGTCGGCTCTACCCTCTGATTTAAGACTAGTAAATTCTTAGAGCTAAGATAAGCTAAAAGTTCCTCACCTCTAGTGTTGGTACCTGTACTTCCCCACGAAGTGTGATGGGAGTTAGCATCCATCCCCACCAGCAGCTCCTCTTCCACAGCCCCGCAGTGCTCGACCAGCCTCCTCAGCTCTTGTGTTGGTAGAGCCCCCGCATAGTCAAAGGGAAGATATGCCGTGGCCAGGTTCAGCCTCTTCATCCTCCCCTCCGCCCGCAGGTCCACCATCACTGCTATCAAGTCCCTGCAGCAGAAGTCCGTTAGTACAAAAGCACTCAACCCCCTCCTAACCAGGATACACGTCCTGGGAACACCGGAGTCCTTATCATACAACAACTTACCTCCAGATGTCGCCAGCCCGCATATTCATCCTCCAGAAATCCATGGCTCCTGGATGAGAACCAAGTCTACCTCTACCCTGTCCTACACACGACAGCACTAGCCGCCCTGCTATGCTGTAGGTTCACTTGGAGGATCTTGATCATTGTTCTGCTTACTTCGCAGTTGCCTGGGTCCGCAGAGCAGCCCCAGAACTAGAGATCACCTTGAACATGGCCTGTCTCAGCCCCACGTTCACCCTCAGGTTGTTGTTCCGCAGTGCCCTGAGGGAGCCCTCTCCTATATACAGGATCAGGGTAAGACCTGCATCCTCCTTTTTCCTAACAATCACCTTCCAAGTATCCTGAACTATCCCAGGGTTCTGGGTTTTGACCACCTTCAGGATCTCTTTCGGCTCCTTGTCATTGTAGGGTTTGGGCACCCACATTGAAAACTTTGCAATGCAAAAGATCTCCTTGGGTGGCCCTGTCCTCAACTTTATCCCCTCACTCAGGGTGAAGCTTGGCAGGACCTGAAGGACCCACTCCAGGCTCTCCCGTGAGGACCATACGACATTTAGAGCCCCCCTCTCTAAGTATGCTGTCCTGAACCCTCTATCCCCACTCTCCGTCTCAGCGGACAGCAGTTCCGAGAAGAACAGCTCCTACAGCTCCAATGCCATCTCTTCCTAGAGTTGTCTCTCTGGGTAACTAACTGGGACAATTGCTAGCTTTTGCTGAAGGGTATCGCCGTATGTGCCCGAAGACACTGCAGCATCCCCCCCTTGTCCCAGCTTCACTTTCTTCTTTCCTCCATCCACTGGAGAGGGATTGGACCTCACACTCCTAGGCCTTTTGGACGTGCTGGGGTTTGGTGCTCTTGGTTGATTGCTTCCCTGTTGCACCTCCCTCCTCACAACATCCAAGCCCTGGACTTTGACAGGCTCGGCTCAGTTTTGGCCTCCCCTTCGTTTTTTCAGGATTATTGGCCCTCCCGCTGCTCTCGCCTGTTCTCTTCGGAGCCGCCTTTTGGCCGCTCCACTCATACGCTTTCTCCGTAAAGACAGCGTGCTCAACTCTACAGCCACTTCACCGGTTTCTGCAGTCGGCAGCTTGACAGCCGCCCCCGCACCCCCAGTGATGGTTGCCGTTGACACATCTGCTACAGACTCACGGTTTGCCGTCTCATTGGCTCCCGCTGTCTGTGCAGTCTCAAAATCAATTCTTTTACTTTTTTGGTCCATTAACGTCCCACGAGTATGGGGGAAATAACGGTCGACCAGAGCAGAGCCCCCACTGCCCTGGCAAGACAACATACAATGAGGTTTTGTCTGGTTCCTCAAGGGGATCGTGGGCGACTGCATTTTATACCCTGCAGCCATCCATCCTTCTGCACGATGCCTTCCACTTTGGATTGGGTATTCAGTCACTGACCTTGAAGCACGCCCCAAGTGCAGGAGATTATTAACTGTTGCTCATGGAGCGAACAGCCTGCTTTACTCTCTTTTTTACAACTGTGTCGTTAGGGTAGTTTCCCGCCCATACTTCACTGTCGCATTGCCCTTGGTTCACCTGGGAGGTGAGAGTAGCATTGTGAGGACTTAATTCCCAACTACCCCAGTCTCCCCAGTCAGAGCAGTTATTTCTACCACACCCAACCGGTTGACTGACGAGGAGGGATAATTCCTCACCTTTGAGCCATTGCCTTGGTCTGCTTATTCAGAAACCTTCTGGAATCCTTATTCACAGGTAACCTACATATCTGTAGGCCGTCCCACTATCCACCACCTGTGGACCCGCCCGGTTGCTCAGGCCAGCTAGCTGGGTTAATAGGAATTACTCTAAAAGGAATTTGTTTAAACCGACAATAACATTCGTTTTGAGGTATGAAATGATGACCAAACCAGTCCTCAAAGTAAAAGCTGTCAAAGCCTTCCGATTCGACTTCCAAATCTCAGGCAAGCTAGCTTTAGAAATATTTTTTAATGCCCTTCGATTTTCTGAGCGATAAACTATGAGAGATTGCAACTTACAGTCAACAGCTGTATTTGTGCCAAATATCACTATCAGTCGGTCTTTGGCGGCCTCAAAACCTGAAAATATTTTCTCTTCATGAGCAAAACGTTCTTATAAGCATTTTCTTCCAGAACAGTAATTTGGACAGCAAGATTTAAAACCGCTAAACTTGGCAGTAGCGTAAGTCGAGAAAATTGCTATACATTTTTGAGAAATATACCTCTAGATACTGGAAGGCACAGTGCCAAGACTCTCTATACTTTGAACATAAATATTCTCAGTTCGAATCCGGCTGGACCCCACAAATTTTATAATTTAATTATTGAATAAATATTTGAAAAAACTTATTTAAAATTGATTAGATGAATAAAAACTTATTTTAGTAATGATTGAAAATTTGTACGAGATATGTATCAGGAGAGTGTAAACTATAGAGGGAATTTAAAAAAAGATAAACTCAAAGCAGGTAGGTTATATACCAAAACAAACTATATATTAGAAAAGGTCGCAGAACACCTAAAATCATCAAATTTCTAAAGAACACATACACCTATTAAATGTGACTCCATCTTTTGCAAACCACATATTAGAAAAAAAAAAAAACACTTATATACACATGAAACATGTGAACTGAACATTGTTCCTTATGAAAAAAAAGATTTCAACACACTATAACAATATGAAATTTACAAATATATGAGTAGACAAGATGAAAACATATTGAGTAGACAAACCCAATTCAAATCACATACACGTTTTGATGCTTCCAAGTGGCCAATCTAGAAACTTACACAGGTTATATGTAATACAAAATGTTTTGCCTCTTTGTTTTTTTTTTAATATACCACACACATAAATTCAGCAAGTATTTAATTTATTAAGTTCATATATAATACTATCTAATTTCTACCTTAAATAGGGCAATTTTATTAAATGTTTATTGTCTTGTAAAACACTCAATGGATCTACTAAAAACATTAAAGTATCATCACATAAAAATTTTCAGTTTTTTAGAAATTTAATTTGAAAATATTGAGATCAATTTAACATTTGTTTTCCAATACAATTGAAAAATCATAACAAAATAACATTTCCAATAATATATCAATTTGTACATCAGTATGCAGTGTGACAAACTGGAGCAGTTGGACTGACTGTGAAGTAAATTGTGAAGAAGGCGGTGATAGTGGATATCGCAGTAGACAACGGCAGTATGTAAACTCACCATGGATGGCTGCCGATTGTAACAGGACATTGGTTGACATTCAGAAATGTGAAGCTGAGGACAACGACTGCTGGTAAGTTAATTTTGTAGCTTACTCTACCAGTCTCTACGCTTTAATAATCATGACTCTAACAAATAAGACAAGACTGCTGTTTCTGAAAATTAAAGTAATAATAATCATTCTTTGCAAATAAATATAACTGATTTTGTAAAGCTTAAAAGCAAAATACACATTTTTCATTTCACTAATAAATTTTGTTAATTTCAAATTCCATTTATTAAGATGGCATTTATATATTTTTCAACTTTAAATGATATTAAAATATATATATCTTAGGATGTAGAATGTCCTAATTTAAACAGAAAAATGAATATACTCGGAACACCCAAAAATAATGTAATAACACAAAATAAACATTTAACTTCACTTTCATGCACACAAAACTTTATAAAAAAACCAGAGTTGAAACATGTCTTCCTGTTTAAATATGGCTATACAGAGACAGCGAGGACAGTTCCAGGATAGACTTTGGGGCACAGTGGCAGAAAAACATGGGGTGGTTTGGGGCACAAAACTTTCAAATATAAAGGCCCAGAAATGAAATTTTAAGCTATTGTTGTACTTAAAAATCAGACAAAATTTGGCATTTTTTCACCAAAACATGCATTTTACCTGAATTTACATAAATACCAAAATTATTATTTTGTACATAATACAAAATATTGTTTAACTTTCACCGTTTCATCAAACGGCTCGCTCTGACAAGGATGACGCAGATCGGTAGTACACAGACTTTAGTATAGCCATGCCGGTATGGAACTAGTACGCGACATGCAACATGCCAGTGTTGTTTATGCTGGGGGGAAGTACCAATGTTATCAGATGAATTTCTGCACCCACCATTACATAAATGTAAAAACAATATACATTGATTTAAAATAAAAGTCAAATGAAAAATACAGTTTTATAAGTAAACTGGGATAAATTTAAATGTTTTCGGAATATAAAAAATGCTAAAAAAATAGTACCCAAATTCTCAGGGGGTGGGGAGCAATTGCTCCTCCTTGTGGAGCCGCCCTTGAGAGACAGACCCTATACTAAAATGGAAGCACTTCATTTGTTAATCTAAATCTCATGTTGAAAATTTTTTTATTGTATTGTATATTGTAATGTTATATATGTTAGTGCTTTGTTTTATAAAGAAACATTGAATTTAAAAGTTTTTTGTGTGTTGTTCAGTTTGGTCATTTTTCAAAATTGCTTTTTAGGGTATCATTGACAAGTTTTAATATTTTCAATGTTCCTTAGGAACTAGTTGATGGTCCTATATCAACTAGTGTTATATTTTTTCAATGCATTAAAGTTTGAAAACTATGTAAACACTACTTAGATTAATGATTTTCAAGCTTGTATACAATATCAATGTGATGTATGCTAACAACTTGTAAAATTATTAGAAACAAGTAGTATACAAAAAAAATTTAGAGTTTTTTACTGTATATTTAATTTAATTAAGGAGATTTATTTAGAAAAGAAATTTTGTCTTGATGTATGTATAAGACAAACAAGTAACATAAACAAAATTTTAAAAAATTCAATTCCTACTTAGGTCAACAAAGAAAAATTTTATTTTAGTAACATTTTATTAAGTAATTACTTTTTTATATCGGTACTTTTTTTTGGTCACTCGAGGTAATGTACACATATTAGAATGATTGTGTGTTTTAAAAAATTTAAAATGTTGACTTTATTATTAATAGTAGATGTGTTAGTGTATGTATCTGTGATTTGTCTGTTTTATTGTGATAGAAAAATTTTGATTTGTAAATGGATATTTATTAAGAATTTTATAATTTCTTGATTTTTGTAATGTTTTATATAATGTTATGTATTTTATAAATAGTAAGAATAGTTATGTATTTTATAAATAGTAGGAATTGAGAAAATCCTGTTCTTTTGGGATACTAGAATTTAATAGGAGTTTATTTTCCATTTAAATACATCCTCAAAGTAATACCTCATTGTCAATACCAAAACTTCAAAACTTGTAAAGATATGAATAATTATGTTGCTAATCACAAAGGTATATGTTAAACCTTTGATGCAATTATTTGATGAAATATATCCAATGCACAGGAGCAAGATTTTTTCTCTAACATTCAAAAACTGTGTTGCCATTATTGAAGTGATTTTTTAACTTCCATTAGTTCCTTATTTATTAATTATATATTACCACTACCCATTAATTATTATCAAAATTTAATTATGCTCCTTAATCTAATCAATAAGTCCTAGTTAGCTATCGCTTCAAAACTTCTTTGTAATTTTAGACCATTATAAATTTTATTTTTTATATTATTTTTCCAAAACTGTTATCTCACAGGGACCCAAGGTGCCATGTAACTTCATGGTCAGATTGGTCCAGCTGCTACAAAGACTCCACTTGTCAACGTCGAGTTCGGTACCGTCAAATAAGAGGTCCTGAAGAATGTAAAACTGCGCAGAATAAACCGCACCAGACTGATTTCAAGATCTGTGAAGGAAGTGACGGTAACTGTGAGGTATGTGAGGCAATATATTTTTTACTGGAAACTTACAGTGATAAAACATGATTCATATATAACTAAATTTTACAATAACGTTTTTTTTACACTGTATCTTATTACCCTTTGGTACTTTGTAAATTGGAGAAATAGTTTCCTTTAGTACATAATGAGTTTGGGCAGAAATATATGTTTTTATAAAACTTCTCCCTTATGTCCAAAATAATAATTCCAGTTACCACGTTTGCAAGCGGTTTTTACTTTATCAGACACGGAAAACAATAATAACAATACTTCACTTTCGAGCAAGGCTTGTGAGAATAACACAAGCAGAAAACGTGCAAAATAACTCAAATCTCACGAATATAATTTTCAAAATTACTTTAATGTCACACCAGTTTCAACAAACAAGTGTTTGCCCATTACCGAAGATGACAGCTAGGCTGTTGAAACATATATGTCATTGAAATCCTTTTAAAATATTAATTTGTGTGATTTGAGATTTGCTGCCTAATAACAATCATATTTTATAATTTTATTATTTTTTTTTTAATGACTTTGTAATAACAGTGTTATGAATAATTAATAACAAATTATAAACTCTCGCTACAAATATTTACTCAACATTTTACTTTTAATGTTAGAAATGTTTATAAAAACCAACTAGTCTTACTAACGGTACATCAAAGTGTCTCATATTATGCTTCTAAAGACAAAGTAATATGCAAGAATTAATACAAGTAATCAAACACCTTATACCATAGTACAAGACAATAAATAACTGAATTATCAAAGTTATATAATAAATAACCAATTATCCCAATAATTAACCAATTTATTATGTAATAAAACCTTATGTACATTTTAATGACCATGACATCATCATTAGAGGGTATAGCTACTAAGAAGCTACAAAACCAATGGAGTTGATTTGGTACAAACAGCTATTTGAAAGCAGCTGTAAACAAGAAACTAACTCCTACAATTCCCCAGCTTGTCAAAAATCCAAGCACAAAAGTCACACTAAGACAAACATTTAAGTAAACTAATTCTTTTTGAAACAAATCAATATTTCTTTAACATATATTTGTTACTAAAACAAATATTTATTTGTACTAAAACACTTGTAAATATTTTACAACTTGCCTATAGTAGCACTTAATTATATTTGTTGAAGGCGGCCGTTTCAGAAGATGTGACCCATTGGCCATGTATATGTTTCATGTACATTGGCTCATTTGTTACATATTCCATGGCCCGTTTCATGTACATAGGCCTCTGGGAGAGGGAGGTCTTTTTACACACGCTACCAAGAACATATAAACACACTAACACACAATTATTACCAATCAAACTTTGCCGAACATCTCAAGTCCACAAAACATGACTACATAGACATAGCATCCAACCTACAAATTCTTCATAAACAACACAGGAATAACCAACGTTTCACAACCGAACAATACGAAATACACAAACATTTCAAACTACACCCTACACACATACTCAACACCCAATACATTATAACTCACACACACTTTTTGACATCGTAACTGCTAATGCTCACAAAGTACACTCACCCCCCCCCCCATAATATACCACCCGCCCCCTAACATCCTAACCTACAAAAACCTTGAAATCAGTTACGATTGAGTTGACAATGGGACACATCTCCCAAAACGACCATCCTCAACAAATATAAGTAAGTGCTACTATAGCCAAGTTGTAAAATATTTACAAGTGTTTTAGTGAAAACTAGTAACTTACGTGAAGATGGTATCAAAAAATATGATATATTTGTAATTTCAAATTTTATATAATTTAGTAGCCTTTATCTTTAAACAAATATTAAATAATTATAACTAAGGTGTACTTACTTAAATTGCAGTCATGTATAATGTATCCTAAATACTAGAACACTACCGAAAGTAGAAATATTTGTCAAAATACCGGCCTAGAAATATTTGTCAAATAATTTTTACATTTTCCGCATTATTTGCCACATTGAAAAATTGAAAAAATTATTAATTTGGTTTATACTGTTGATTCCATCTTCACGTGAGCTACTAGTTTTTAACTAAAAACACTTGCAAATATGTTAACTTGCCTATAGTATCACCTACTTTTATAATTGTTGTGAAGATATGTCTCATTGTCAACTTAGACTGTAACTGACCTCTACGTTTTTGTAGGTTAGGGTGGGGGTGTGATATTAGGTGGGAATGTAGGTGTATTTTGGTGAGTATTAGGCGTTTCGAAGTTGAATAGTGTATGTGAGTTATAATGTAATTTTGTGTTGAGTGTACATACCCTAACACAGGGTGTAGTTTGAAATGTTTGTATAACTCATATTGTTCGCTTGTGTATCGTTGGTTATTATTCTTTTGTTTGTGAAGAATTTGTAGATTAGATGTAGTATCTGTAGTTATGGTTTGGGGATATAAGATGTTTGACGAAAATATTTACAAGTGTTTTTTTTATTAATTTGGAAGTTTATTTATTTTTTTCTTTACAAACTTCAGATTGTTTATATGTTTACAACCAAACTATTTCTCTTGTCAAACAACGCCTTTTTTTAGTCATAAATATTCAATATTTAGGTGGGCAGGGTGAGCAACTAGATTGTAATGAGCTTAAACATTTCAATTTGTCAATTTAGGAAGACACACCCAAGAACTGTAGATGGGATTTGAGTGAATGCAACGTGACATGTGGCCAAGGATACAAGGAACTGAAGTTGATAGCTGAAGAAGCAGACGATGAAGATGAAAATGAAGCACAGTCTCTAGATTACACGGCAATGTGTGATACATATCCTACAAAAAATGTACCTTGTGACACTGGCATTCCATGCCAAGAAGGTATTAATAAATATACACGTTATCTTCTAAGTCTGAAAACTTACTTACTTTGTTCACTGAGGTGACTTTAACATTGATTTATTAAAACACTTGTAAATATTTACAAACTTGAATATAGTAGCCTTACAGTCTGAGTTGACAATGGGACACATCTCCCGAAACGGTCGTCCTCAACAAATATAATTAAGTGCTACTATAGGCAAGTTTGTAAATATTTACAAGTGTTTTAGTGAAAACTAGTAGCTCATGTTGAAGATGGAATCAACAAATATTGATTCATTATTATTTAGCGTATAAGTTTATTTGTGAAATAAAAGAGAAAAAGTCCTACCTTATGTTACTGTTGTTAAAAAAAAACTGATAGAAATATTTATTTCATCATTTTAATGTACAATAGTACATTCTTAAAGTTGCTTGTTGTAATCATCTTGAATTCACTGAACAAATCATAAGTAATTATTGAGTAACTGAGTGAAAACTATTAACTTACTTGCTGTTGCATTTCGAAACAATTGTTTCATTGGCAAAACCAACCTGCAGTTGAAGAAAATAATAATAAGTTCTGTATACCTTGAAATTTGTCTGTCGGTAGAGGTTGATTACTGTGTCCATTTGATGCTTTTAAAGTTGCTTGTTGTAATCATCTGTAATTAATGAGCAACTGAGTAAAAGGTAGTGAGAGGGTTGACTTTATCAATAAAACGATGGTTTCAAAACGCCTCAGCAATTGAGTTAATAGCTCTCATTCAGTTACTCAACAATTACTTATGAAGTACATCTTTTTTATCCTTATTAGTGTTTTTATTAGATAAACAAATTTTATTAGCATTTTTTAACAATAGTGAATGATTAAATATAGTATTTTGTATATAAAGTATCAATTTGTTATCTATTCAATATATAGTAGAGCCTCGATATTTCGAACCTTTTTATCCCGGATCTATGCATAATCTGGCCTACCTGTCTACTCGCGCATACCATATGATAGCCGAAGCATGGAACCAAGTTACTCGAGCCACTCTCATAACATCTTGGAAAAACACTATGGCCTGGAGTATGTGTTCCTCCAGAAAACCTAGATGAAAGAACGAATATAAGCCGAGGAAATAACGAATTCAGGTTTGAACAGCTCCTGGACCTGTTAAAAACTATTACGGGTGTTCCGATGTTTACCTTTCTGACATCTAACTGATAAAGAAATCATAGCTACCATGACCAAATGAAGGAATCTGACAATAACGGTGGCAATCAACCAAATATTTTGAATCACGAGGAAACAGGTGAAATAATGATTTATTTTGAATGTCAGGAGGAAACAGCCTCAATCGAACTACTAATGTTGAAGTGGATACGTGATGTCGCAGCTCGCAAGCACTACATAAAACTAACACAACAAAGAGCATCACATCCTTCTTTTCAAGAAAGTAGATTTTAGTGTTTTTATTTTTTAAGTGTAAATGTGTACAGTATATTTGTTTTAGTGATTTTATTGTATATATATATATATATATATATATATATATATATATATTTAATAAATTTAAAATATTTCAAACACAAGAATACTTTTAATGAATATATTTATTCAAAGCTTTGAATAAATATATTCATTAAAAGTATTCTTGTGTTTGAAATATTTTAAATTTATTAACTTATATACAAGAAAACATATCACCATATTTAATATATATATATATATATATATATATATATATATATATATATATATATATAGATGGGGCCAAGACCCCCTCGGATTACCGAAAACTTGGATTACATGGAAATACTTTCTTGTGCATTAGAAAAAATAGGAGTTAAGAAGAACTCTAATACTATAATTAAAAATGCACTTAAAAAGTTTATAGAACTTTATATGAACATTTCTTGGAAGCCCGACTCATTTTCTTTACATTTTCATGTATCAATACTTTGAAAATTTTGTGTACGATTTTCAACGAAAATGACCAATGTTATATATTCCCTTTTTACTTATTCTTCAAATTATTCAGATATTTTTACAAGATTTCCTGTGATCCCAGTTAGTCTTAAGAAATTAGGTCGTACTGTAATCTGAAAAAGAATTTGCTTTGATTTAATCACTGTCACCAAAAACTCAAATTATAAATACGAGTACACATTTGTTGATTCCATCTTCATGTGAGCTACTAGTTTTTTTAGTAATAACACTTACTTTATAACTGTTGAGGACGGCCGTTTCTGGGGCTGTAACTTTAGTTACAGTCTGAGTTGAGAACGGGACACATCTCCTAAAACCGCCATCCTCAACAATTATAAAGTAAGCGCTAATATAGGCAAGTGTAACATATTTACAAGTGTTTTTAGTTATAAATATAATATAGTTTAAATAGTTATTTTCGGGTTCAAAAATAGATTTGTGTAGTTTCAGTAATGTATTTCAGTTAGTTTTCTAATCTGTTTTCTATAGCTTATTATAAATTAAATGAACAATGGTGTTATTTCCTTTTTACTTGACGAAGTTTTCAGTAAGTCACTTACTAAACACTTGGAAATAATCTAAACACTTGGAAAATAAACACTATAGATATTAACCACTTTAGATCTTGGAACTGGAATTTCAAGCTATGGAAATTTAATAGATTTTAACATTTGTTGATTCAGATTTTAAATCAGCAATTTAAGTGTTCAAATTGTAGTAGGTAATTAGAATTTTTAATTATTCACATCTGCATTCAGAAGGATTCAATGGTTTAAAATTTACTATGCCGTAGTAATATGTAAAGAAGAGAATATTTTTCAACAGTCTTATTGAAAAATCTGTACATTCACACATCTGTTTTTTCAGGACAAAATCCATCAAGGACTTCATTTCAACCTATAGACAGTATTTCTGCTTCTCAGACAATACCAAATCAACAACAGTTCTATGGCAGACCAGTAAGTGCTTTCTTTCAAACTTATTTTTACATTTTAAGATACATAAAGTGACAAAAATTTGTTCTGTCCATGATCAATGTTGTGTTTCCTTAAGCAAACACAAAATATCACAGGCATATCAATCATCTTGACCATTGACAAAGCATTGATAACAAGAAATACTTTTGTAATAACTCATGATATTATTTCTAAAGGTAAGGTTAAGGAATATAAGGTTTGCTGCAGAAGTTTCTGCCTCAATTGTTTTCAAGGCAAACTTCAGTAACTGGGTTAAACAATTTTATAAATATTTTTCCAAATAAGTTATTTCTAGTAGAGCACAAAGCTTGTAGATTGGTTATGAGCATGATATATTTAATCACAATTTCTAATAACTGCTTCTAGTTTAGAATATTCATTTTTGTGCTTGAGACATACATTTTTCAGACCTATCATTTTCCTACTTTTAAAGTTAGGAAAAGTGTTTCAAAGTTACTAAATGTAACTTGCAATCGTTGGGTTGAATATCTTGAAGATTTTGGAATAAACACTTATTTATCAATCTATTTCCCAAAAACCACTCATTACTGTTATAACATACATATTTCACAGTTGGTCAGTGCATTGTTCAATGCTGTGAGTCATAGACTAAACTCCAGAGTCTTGTCAATGCTGTTTTCTTCATTTTTGGAGTTTTATCTGTGATTAACAAAAATGAAGAACACACTGACTAAGAAACATATCTGCTGAAAAATATCACAAAGTAATATTTTTTTTTATTTGTTGATTCCATCTTCACGTGAGCTACTAGTTTTTAACTTAACAAATTCTTCACAAACAAAACAAAAATAACTAATGGTACACAACCGAACAATATGAAATATACAAACATTTCAAACTACACCCTACACACATACTCAAAATCTAATTACATTATAACTCACAAACAGTTTTTGACATCATATCTCCTAATATAGACCAATGTATACCCACATCCCCACCCTAACCTACTAAATCTTGATATTAGTAACGGTCTGCGTTGACAATGGGACAAATCTCTCAAAACAGCCGTCCTCAACAATATAAAATAAGTCCCATTTGTTGATTCCATCTTTGCGTGAGCTACTAGTAATCACTAAACACTTTTAAATGTTTTAAACTTGCCTATAGTAGCACTTACTTTGCTTGTTGAAGACGGCCGTTTCGGGAGATGTGTCCCTTTGTCAACTCAGACCGTAACTGATCTCAATGTTTACGTAGGTTAGGGTAGGGGTGGGATATTTTGGTGGTGTGGGTGTATTTTGTGTGTATTAGGAGTTATGATGTCAAAAAGTGGGTGTGAGTTGTAATGTAATTGTGTATTGAGTATGTGTGTAGGGTGTAGTTTGAAGTGCCTGTATATTTCGTATTGTTCGGTTGTGTAGCGTTGGTTATTTCTGTGTTGTTTATGAAGAATTTGTAGGTTAGATGTTATGTCTATGTAGTCATGTTTTGTGGAGTTGAGATGATCGGCGAAGTTAGATTGGTAGTTATTGTTTTTTAGTGCTTTTATATGTTCTTGGTAACGTGTGTAGAATGACCTTCCTGTCTGGCCTATGTAAAAACTGGGGCATGAACTGCAAGTTAGTTTGTAAACTCCAGTGGTGTTGTAAATGTCGTTGATTTTGTTGTTGGGTTTTAATTGTTTGTTGAAAGTGTTGTGTGTGGAGTAAGCTATTTTGTAGTTGTATTTTCGTAATGTGTTGGTTAGATTGTGGGTTTTGGATGATCTGTATGGTATTGATAAGTATTTTATGGGATTGTCATCTTGTGTGTTTGTATTTTGGTTATTATGTTTAAAATAAGTGCTATTATAGACAAGTCTAAGATATTCACAGGTTTTAGTTACATTTTTTTGCCAAGTTACTTAATGAATTAATAAAGACACAGATTGAGATGAATTCGATGAGTGTTTTTATGGTTCCATTACTGGCTACTGGTTTGTAAATTTCTAATTTTACCCAACTGACGAAAATATTTAGTATTTTTTACTTGTATCATAATAATTTAGATATTAAATCAAAAATATTTTTCATGTATGTATTCTAACCAATTACAAGAAATGACTTTCCTAGTCCAACAATATCCCAGTTTGTTGTCACAGTTTTTTTCAAATTAATTTGAAAATTGCTCTAAATGTTGACATAAAAGATATTTTTGTAATCAGCATTTGGGTTTGAAATATAATCCACAGATTGAATAGATTTTGGAAGTTGTGTATTTTTCTACTGTTAGTAGTAATTTTTCTTTTTTAATCTGGAAAAGTACTCCTTTGAAAAATTGGAATTCATCAAGTGAGTGGATTCTTTGGTGATTGAATAGTCATGGCAATGGTTTGTCTTGGGCAGATTGGACATCTTGTACTTGAACAGGTTATTTTGTTAATAGGTAAAATGGATTCATTTCTAAAATATACAAATGGAACAGTATTTAGTTTCTGCTCAGTCACTGATTAGACAAATATTTCCTTCTTTTATTACAGTTGTAATGAGACTGGGTTTAGCAGAGCTTACGATCGCAGAGCTTTGTGAAACAATTATCTGTGAATAGGTGCAGTATCTATAGAAGAGATTTGTATGGGTCAACAATTGTATTATATCATATAAGGGAAATGGGTGGTATCCATTTCAAAGTAGATTCTTCCCACAGTAGAGTGATGTGTGCAAGATGTTTACAGTTGTGGTCCTATTAGTAGAAATTGTTTAGTAGCTAATCAGGTATAGTCTATATTATGTATGCAATGTACAAGTTTACCTTTGTTCTTTTTGGTTATCATGCTTTGCCAATGAAAATATTTAGTGAAGTCATGATTGAAAGACCTACAAACCTCTAGCTTTGACTCATAGAACAACCCAGGCAGTATTCTTGATATCAGTAGCTCTTAGCTCAGTTAAGCATTCCACAGATCATATCAAACCAGTTACTTGATATAACCAAGTATAGACTAGAGAAGAAATGTATTGATAGTAAAGTTTTGATTATTAGTTTATCACACCTTAATTTTTATTTTGTATAGTGATAGTAATAAAATCCCTTGTCTCAGCTATTGTTTTATTAATCCATTTATTCAGGCAAAATTTTGGTTTCAGACAGTTGGCTAATATTACTTGTTTAATATTTTAGAACCATAGATATATGTTCCTTAGAAAACATTCCAAATTACTTGAGTAAAAAATAATTTAAAAATAAATAAGCCATGGATGAGCTAACTGTTGGCACACAAATTATGTATACTCAAGTTTGAAAGCCTCTAGATAAAACACCTTGAGATGTAAAGAAAAATCATTAGTCATACTCAGAAGTTATTATAAGTAATAATTTTATACCTGTGTGATCATAATTAATAAAATATTTAATCTTTCTATAGGATATTTCACCGAACCCAGTAATAGACTGTGTCACGTCTCGCTGGTCAACTTGGTCTTCATGCTCAGCAACTTGTGGTAAATCGTACAAACATAGACACAGAAATATTTTGGTAAATTTCTTTATTTTTTTCATACTCAATAAATATATACAATTAAGGAATAGGCACTAATATTCTTCAATACATGCAATAGATTCTTATAATTTCTTGTTATAGAGTGTTGCAGATTGATAGTAAAATGGCGTTATGTATCACTAGATCAAGGGATATTTCTTGAAAATGGAGATAACTGCACATTCTGATGGAGAAACATTAAAACTTTAGTACAAAAATTCCTCACACTATTCTAGCATCGGGTTGTTATAAAAATAAATATACATACTAATTTTAAACAAGGTATGAACTTGGAAGGGCCATATCTTAAAAAAACATTTTTGGCACTTGGTCTAGTGATGCAGAACGCCATTAAGCAATAAGTATAAATAGCAGTGAAACAGATGAAATTAGCTAATATTTTTTAAATACATTGCAAAATTATACAAATAAATGGCATGCTTTAAATGTCTACCCTCAAAAATAATGTTTACTATATAAGTAGATATATGTCAGTTTTTTTATATACAAATTTCAAAAAACAGAATACAAAACTAATAACAATTTACAATACAAAATACAACACGACACCAACAACAAAGATAAACTACAAGCACCAGGCACATACAAATTAAACTGCAACAAGTTCAACAAATTCGACATTAGGAAAACAGGTTGCAGCTTCAAACAAAGAGTTGAGAAACACAAACTCAGCATTTTACAATCACATAAGAGAAACAGGACACAAATACATAGACATTTATCATAACCTAGAAATCTTAAACATCAACAAAAAAAGGACCACATCTCAACACACTAGAACAATATGAAATTTACAAACACACAAAGTACAAACATATTAAACAAACAAACCCAATACAAATCACACATACTCTTTGATACTATCAAAAAACTGCCTTTAAAACGGTCACAGCTTAATCCAACAACTCCAAGCTGAAGACACTGATAAAGATCACCACATAGCAATCGAAAACGTTGTCTCAATGAGTTTTCACAAATTTACAAAATTTAAAGGTTAGCTGGATATAAACTAATATAAAAGTGATTAAGTTGCATCAAATGTAATGGACTATAAAATTCAAGAATACAAATTTCATTTTTCTTTAGCCAATTAAAAGCTAAGCAGCAGTGAATTTTAAAACTAAATTTATAACGTAAATAAGAATAATTTACTTCTTAACTGTAAAATGATGACAATTCAATTCCAAAACTAAATATTGTTATGTACTAGCAGCACCAGAATGTGAAAGTCCTAGGTAAAGAAAACAGAGGTTTAAAAGCCTTTAACTTTTTCAGTACTTGTTTTTAAATTTTCATGTTTCTGGTGTTAAAACCGATCACCTATTCACAAACTTTTATTCAGCTACACCAATATATTTATCTGCAGCCAATATTATTACAACAGAATTCAAAAATACAGTAGTCGGACTCCTCTATAATCTGACAGATATGGGACCAAGCCATTTAGAAGATTTTGAGACCATTGCCAGAGTGAACATGTTGAAAACTTTTTATACACTATAAATTAGATACACCAGCGACCTTGTAATAGAATAGTGGAGAATATCTTTATTTAAAAAGTAAGCTCATAAATCACTTTATACAGAGGTAACAAAAATTAAAATTATGGCAGCAAAGTTGTAATATCCATTAATATTAAATATGTCATTGGTTTTTGTCCATGGTTATTTTAAAAACTTTTAAGTTGAACTTTTGTAGTGTCAGGATGTCAGGACTAGAAGTCCATCAATCTTTTAACTATTTACATTTTCATTTTTACTATTCTGTAATGATTTATCAAATTTCATAATAATAAAAAAATCTTGTTATGAAATTCAAATACTATATCAAAATAATTTTTAGAAATTTCAAGAATTTCATTCTTAATTGGTTTAACCAATCATTATAATTTATTTATTTTTAAACAAAGTAGATCTATTATTTTGTTTCACATACCAAATATTGCTTACTGGTTTTTCTCTACAGACTCATGCACAAAATGGCGGCAACCCTTGCCCAAAGAAACTTTTCAAGAGAAAGGTCTGCCCTGTGCCATCTTGTGGTGAGTATTGCAGTGTACATGATTATGTTCAATATTTGTAGCTGGCTAACTTATTTAGCAATAAAATCAACACAAATGATAATAAATACATTTATTTGTTTCAATGACAAAGTGTTTAGTTATATTCATTGATGATGATAGATTTTTTATTGAAATATATCCCATTAAAATACAGGAGTTTATTGTGATTATTAGATTGAATATCATAGTTTTCTGGCATTCCACGCATAGTCATATTAAATCTTGTCAACATATTTCAGAGACACTTTACCTCTTAGTACTTTCTTCACACTAGAGTACAGTAACCTATCTATAATTCAGCCCTTACCCTATTCTGCCCCTCCATTTTTGTCAAGAACAGAAGATGTAAACATAACTTGTATATTTTCCACTGTATGTCAATGTCAGTGAGTGAGTGGCCGTAACGTTGCCCGACTCTAGTTGTGTAGTTTGTGATATACAAATGATTTTTACTATTTAAAAGCTCGCAGCAGACGACAAGCCAGTGGCTAGATTTGCAGCATCCATTAAGTGGACAGGAAAAAAAACGGTGTTTCAGAGAATGACATTATAGCGTTAAAACAACTGTAAGACCAAGTTTTAAAAGTATTTCAAGCCTAAAAGCAGAAGAAAATAGAAAACCTTCTAAAGCCTGCAGAGCAATGCGAATAATGTAAGTTTAAACGACTTCTAAATACTGAACTGTAGGCGATTTAAAATAAAATTTGTCTACTGTTAAACACAAGGTAACTTTTTATTGTAAAGTACAGACCAGTGCATATATTCCTGTTTTATCATTTCAAGTACAGTACAAGAATATTTCCTATGTTTTCTTCAATACAATATTGTAGAATGTACATTGTGCTTTTAATGGAGTAATTCAGCGTTTTCAGTAATCCGGCAGAATCCCAACCCGGATTTGTGAGAGTTTACTATATGCAGAAAGTTCTGGCTTATGAAGGTTTTCCAAAATGTATTGATACGATTTTATTGACTTTGCTAGAAATGGCAAAAGATTATTAATACTCAACATGTAATGCAAAACTTAGTAGAAACCTAGATTATTATAATAAGATTTATTGTTTTGTGTTATATTTTATTATTAAATAATTACATTTTATACTCTAATAATAATATGTTTATATTAATTGATTCTATCATCACTTGAGCCACTAGTTTTTAAGTAAAAACTTATACATATGTTAGTATGTTGCATTTACCTATAGTAGCACTTAATTTTTTGATCATAGAGGACAGCCATTTTGGGAGATGTGTCCAATTGTAAACTCAAACCGTAACTCTAACCTTGGTTATTTGAGGTTAGGATGGGGGTGGGATATACCAATAATTTTAGAGTGTTAGAGGGTTTAATGACAAAAAGTTTATGTGAGGTATAATGTAGTTAGAGTGTTGAGTATGTGTGTCGGGTATAGTTAGAAATATTTCTATATTTCATATTTTAATACTATTTCATAAAATCTTTATACTTTTATAATAGAAACAAACAACCGCCCAATAGTTATATTGCCACATTCCACTTTATGATACATCGACTTAAATACACATATGAACAATGAAGACAAAAGAAAGTAACTCAACGCAATAAAAAGCATTGAACAAAAAAACAGTTATCAAGAGACCCTGACACAATCCCCACATGCAGTTTTCAGAGGACATAAATTCAAAAACCAGGTGCATAGGAAAACATAAGATTTTTTATTGCACAACAGAAGAAAAACAGGATAGTATTTGTTGATATAAGAAAAATAAAATCGTTAATAGACAAGTCATGGAGAAAGGGAAGTCATGAGCCTTCAGGGAATCAAGGAGAGAGGCAGTCAAATCTAGGAGTCAAGGGGGAAGTGGTGGTGAAATCAGGAAATCATGAGAAATTGAATTTTCCATATTCTGATCCAATATGTCAAGATAGCTGAACACAATGTCCAGATATCTGCAGGGACAACAAAGTACAATTCCACAGAGGAAGCATAATGAAAATTGCTGGTATTGAGGTATTATAGGTTAAATCAGTTAGCGGTGTAGTTTATTTTAAAACATCTCAAAATTAATTGTTTAAGCGAGTATCTCTAAAGATAGTTAGGTTGTAACTGAAATGCACATTACATACTGATTTATAGTTAATAAATTAATTTTTTGTTTCAGATAGTGGCTTTTATTATGATTAACTAATTAATTTCCTTGTTTTTTCAAGATAATAATACATAATTTTTATGTTAAACCATATGTTTAAATATTATTATTTCAAGGTTTAACAAAAGCAGTAGTAACTTGTTTAGTCACAAAGTAATAACTTTGTATCAACTTTTATGCTTGCAATAGAAACAAATGCAGATCTTAAAGTACTGTGAAAAATAGATTTCGAGGTAGGGTATATTACCAAATAACAATAAATATGTTAATCACTTAAACAATAGTTTATGACTATTCGAACTTTAATTTTGTAAATTTTTTAAAACTTACTGAGACAGAACGTTTTTGATCGCTATGTGCCGATCTTCAACAAAAAAGGACCACATCTCAACACACTAGAACAATATGAAATTTACGGAGACACAAAAACACAAAGTACAAACACAATACAAATCACACATACTCTTTGATACTATCGAAAACCTACCTTTAAAAACGTCACCACTTGATCCGACATCCGAAGCAGAAAACACTCATGAAGATCGGCACATAGAGATCGAAAATGTTCTGTCTCAGTAAGTTTAAAAACTTTACAAAATTAAAGTTCGATTAGTCATAAACTATTGTTTAAGTGATTAATAAGATTCACCGAACGTAATGGACTACAAAATTCAAGAATAAATATATATTTTGGCATTTTCAGATGGAGATGATGATGATTCAAATGAAAACAACGTGTTCAACATCAGAAAAGGTAATATTTTGTAAATAGCTGACATAAAGTAATATTTTGCAATAAATATTTTTAATTGAAATAAAAAACTTTTACATCTGTACTATTAGGTTGCAAATATAGTCCTTGGACGCCTTGGTCCGCCTGTACTGTAACATGTGGAGAAGGAAAGCAACAAAAAACACGTTCAGTGATTGAGAAGGCTCCAGGTGCTAAATGTGACAAACGCATCAAAATCAGACTTTGCATCCTTCCAGTGTGTCGACACTATTAGTAATATAGGTTTTAGTTAAATTATTCTAGGGCTGTCTATACTTTTTTTTGGTTCTTGATTCATTTTAAAAGATTTCTGTTAGAGTTGCTTGTTGTAATCATCTATAATTCACTGATTAAAATGTAAGTAACTATTGCGTAACTTAGTGGAAGCTTTTGAACTTGCTGATGTGTTTCGACACATTTTGTTTTATTGTTGAAGCTCACTCGCTATGGCCAGCAATTGCTTAAGGTCCAAAGTTTGTCTAAGTACTTGGCTAGCCTAAGTGAAGGTGCAGGTTTGGGGTTGATTATTGGGTGTTTTATTTTTAGAGTTTAGGTAATGGGTTTAGTATGTGTGCTTGGAGTTTTTTCATATTACTTTTGTTCTGGTTCCATAATTTCGGTGCATTTGTTTAGGTTTTTAATTTATGTTTTCTATTTTGGTGTAGGGTCTAAATAGAGTTCGGTTATGTTGTTTTCTGTCATGATTTATTTACTTTATTATCAATGTCTTGTTGATGCATTATTACTATGGAATTGGCTTTATCTGCTTTTAAAAAATGTAGGTTGGTCTTTTTTTGTATGATGGGTTTAACAGTTGTGTATTCATTAGTTGTACTTGGTTTAGCGTTTATGATAGGCATTTTTGTTTAAATCTTGTATAATATATTCATGGTGAATGGGTTCTGTGTTGTTAATTGCTGTTTCCAAGTCCAAAAGTATGTTTGACATTTGTTTGTGGTTGTATTTTTTTGAGTGTGGGTAGTATTTTAGTCCTTTGTTTAATAGTATTGATTTGTTTTAGAACTTTCAGCGATCACCAACAGTTGGTCGGCTTCGTCAATGAGACGATTGATTAAAAACATGTCAGCAAGTGAGATAAAAAGTTTTCACTCTGTTACGCAATAATTACGTATAAAACGATTTCTGTTAGTTCTTGATTCGATAATATTACAGTCACAGCTGCATTTTTATAATTTTTCAACATTTATGGCTATATACTTAATTTATAAAAATAGGAAGAAAAGAGATGAAACACCATGTTAGGCATTCAAAATTTATATAAAAATGTTGCTATAAAGAAAAATAAATATAAGATGTCTGTTTCATAGTTTGTAATATTACTGTAGGTTGAATGTGAAAATAAATAGAAAAGTTGGTTGTTGTGATCATCTTGAATTCACTAGTTAAATTATAAGTAATTATTGCGTACCTGAGTGAAAACTTTTGAATTTACTTGCCGACTGGTTTTAAAACTATTGTTTCATTGACAAAGCCAATCCAGCTATACAACACGTATACAAAACACCATACACACATACGCAAATATCTATACTAATTTAAATATTTTCTTGATATTAATTCATAGTAAAAAACCACTAGAGAAAATTTTGAAATATTCAAACATCACACAATACAAAAACAACACATCTGAAATGACCACACACACTTTAAATCTAATATCCTATTTCATTATATAGTAAACAACCCGTTTAACCAAAAGCAGCATCCACACTCATAAATCATACGCCTGCAACCTTCAGCGATCGCCAGCAGGAGCAGGTCAGCTTCGTCAATAAAACGATTGTTTTGAAAGTAAGTTCAAAAGTTTTCATTCAGTTACGCAATAATTACTTATAATTATAAATAGAAAATTAACTACTGATAATTACTTAAATTATCAAAATACCTTTTGATACCTAAATTGAAGCTTACACTTTTAGCAAAATTTTGATGTAGCAAAGTAATTGCAAAATTCAATGGACAGATATTAGTTGGCTGGGGGATGCATTATTTTGTTATAGAATGTGGAAGAGTCATTTTGATAGACCAAAACTACTTAGAAAATGTGAAATTAAATATTTTATTCGAAATTTACTGTAAAATTAACTACTACAATTGAAATTTAATATTTAAAATACCAAACTATTTTGGTATTTTGGAGTATAAATAGTATCATACTCTAGGTTGGGGGTACAAATTTTAAATTTTTTAAAATACTCTTCTCCAAGGTAAGTGACTCCCTCAACTAATAACAATTGTCAGTCACACTTTGTTCAATGAGGCAGTCAATTGTTTGTAACGTTAACCATAACTGAAAATTGTTTATTAAACAGAAGTTATCTCAAGCAGTCAATCTTCTAATAGGTACTCGTGTAACTATGGAAAAGAATAAAAAAGCTAGAGGACTATATTCTACTTTTCATAGTTAGGCCAGACAGAAGGCAGCTAAAAGTCGTCTTCTGAATGCCAGTGCTGTAGATTGTTTAGTAGTTTATAGACAATTAGTGAAATAAATAAAACTATACCATAGACACACACACACACACACATTTATATCATTAGTTATTGTAATTTAAATAAGTAATAATAGTATTATAGGCCATAATATTTATAGTTGATATTGTATATTTAAATTAGATATATATAAAATTGTAATAACTATTTTATTGAGTATGTTTTAAACAATAAAATAATACTGAAATATAGTAATTTTGTATTATTGTTTGCTTTCAAATAAAATTTACAATGTATTATTACTAACAATAATTTAATTGTTTTTCACTTCCTTCTATTACAGTAGTTTACACTCACCTTATATAGGGAGATTCATATAAAACGCATGGTTTTCATTAGTCCATTATTTGAATAAGAATACACTGAAAGGTTTCTTTTGCCTATCAAATGATTCAGGAGGCTTTGCAGTTTTGACTGTATTTCATGCTGAAGCTGTAGGCCTTTGTCAACAGATAGTGCAGTTGGAGTTGCGACGTGCAGTTGTTTATTGTTGTTTGTTCGAGCTAGTTTATTGCTTTGTCGTTCATGATGCAATACATGTTACAGCAATGTCTATTTCTTGTTAAAAACTATTGGGTAACACAATTGGCCATAGGCACCTAAAGATCATACCAGAGGGAATTTGATGTTCACAATTTTCCAGACAGGAACACATTAGTAGTACACAGTACTACAAATGGTACACAAGTTAGAAATAACAGGACATCTTGTAAGTGAAACTGGCAAGAATCTGCCTGATCCAAAGTTACTTTGAAGATCCCACAACTTCCAAGAATTTATGGCCGCCAAGATCACCGGACTTGACCACACTAGACTTCTTTCTGTGGGGTTATCTAAAGGGAAGATTTTACACTACACAGCCTCGGATTTTGGATGATCTTATATCAAATTCAAATTTTCACAAGTTGTTTTCTTAATAATCTTGCATCTTCTGACGAAACATTTGTTTAACATTAGCATTTTTTTAAAAATAGTTTTCTATTACACTTTTATATTAATATAAAAATGTAAAATCATTAAGTGAAGAACTTATGAAAAATTCAAAAGCTCATGATACCATCTATGGATTTTAGGTAAAGTTTGCAGTTTAATTGAGGAGGTTAGACCCAGAGTTATTAATCTCTGTAGTGGTTTTAGGTTAGATATTAGGTGTTAAATATTTGCCAAATTTTATAAGGTAATTTGAGCAAAGTAAAAAAAGTTTTGAAATTAATTGGTTTATTGTATGTAGGTTTGATATGAAGACATTTCAACCTTGCTAACCCCTTTGCTGTGGGATGGCCCATTTTATAACTGCTATCATACGACCAGGATTAGGTTAATTAAATGAAAAACTTTTATTTTGGCAGAAAATTTTCAACTTCAGCAAATCCTGTTAATTTCTTCACTTAATTTGCTAAAGTTTAGTGTGCTATTAAAAAGCATTGAAAAAGTCATTTACTAAACCTTTTATTTCACTTCAGATACGTTCATTTTTTATAAAAATTAAATAAGGTCAGTAGAAATTAATGTCTTGAAAATTATTTAAAGAAAATTTGACAAGAACAGTCTGTTTCTACCTTTTGAATCATGGAACAATTTGTAATTTTATCCAGTACTTGTTTGTACAGAGGCTACAAAACACTATTACTCCTTGTAGTCTGCTTATTTTTGAACCTTTATTTTGAATAACTTCAAAATTAGGTTATTTTTGAAGTTCTTAAGCCTATTTGTCTTAAGCTGAGAAAAATTGACATATGAAATAAATTCATTCTTAACGAAATAAAAAATTCAGAATTATTCAATTGTTTTATTTAGCTACATTTAAAATATTTACATTATTACAACTTGAAACAAAATTCACATATTAAAATAAAACCAATAATAAAAGGTTATTACTTTTAACTATCAAAATCTAAAGATCATAAAAAAAGTTATTTTGGCAGATTCAATAGAGAAATTTTATTTTAAAATGAAGTAGCCCTGATTGTTATTTGCTTTAAACAAATGTGTATAGTTGTTTGAGTAGTGTAGCTTATGCCATATTTTTTGATGATTTTGCCTTTTGAAAGGTAAGTTTTCAACAAATTATGAAATTGGGATTTGATGTACTTATTTATCATTATTGTTGTAACTTATTCTGTAAACAGAACCTTGTATTTTAAAGAACAACAATTACCTAACAAACCTAAAACTAGTTATATTGTAACATGTAAGAAGCCAAAATGTAACTGCTGCCAAAACATTCTACATGTAAAATCTAGTAGTATACCCGAAATAACACACACATGAATTTTTATTCACAAATGGGGTTTTCTTTGTCATAGTTGTTAAAATAACCTAATGGTTCATAATTCTATTGTGACCCATTCCTTCACAATATCGTGACCGATGATGAAATATGGATTAAGTATGTGAATCATAAAATTAAATAGCAGTCAAAACTTTGGGGCCATATGTCTTCCCTAACAAATCAACAAAAGCCCACATGAAGATCTTAATTTACCTACAGTAAATTTTTCTTGAGCTAAGATGATTGATTCCAAGATGAGGTAGATAAACATTATAATAAACTCAATTTAATTTAACTTAATATTATTAATGAGAAAAGTAATAACAGAATTCTATGTGACCTAAAAGTATTTAGTTTTTATTCTTATATTGTTTAATCTCATATTTAATCAATTTCCAAAAATCGAAAATTTATTTGGTACATGTTGACTTTACCCATTATAAACATTTTTAAATAACCTTCCCATATTATGACAGACAAAATTCTTTTGAATTAATTTATTGATTAAAATAAAAAACGCCTAATCCAATTTTGTCCCTAACAAATAACTTTCATGTTTAGCAAGTGTGACCTTCAAGGATTCTGTAACTGCAGATATTGAATTATTGGTGTACATTAGTACACTAAACTATGGTATAAACTAGTTTCAAAATTTCAATTAATAGTGTTTTTCTATTTCAATACACACACACACACACATATATATATATATATATATATATATATATATATATATATATATATTTGTTTCCAAACTGGAAAATAACATGAACGTTTCAGTTACTTTGTAACCAATTTTAATTAGTTACTTTTCAATAAATGTAAAACTTCAACATAATAACAATAATTATTAGCTTCAACTTAAATTAATTAATTTTGTAATTTAAATTTAACTAGTTATTTAATTTTAAAAAATCTTTCTCAAGAATGATTCAAATAAGGTCTGTGGGAATGAATATTACATTTATTAAACAAAAATACGGGAAAGTGGTAATAGACCATCAAGCAAGATATTTATATTCCATGGGTCACAATAAACACAAATATTCACAATATTGGTAACAAAAATAGGCTTGTCTATTTGAACTCTTCATGTATCTCGTTTTTATCATACAGTGTACAAGCAAAATACAGATGATTTCTAGATTTTGAAATGCTTCTGTAACATACTGTTTGTCCAGTAGCTCGTTAATGAGCACACCTAATGATGAGATACTAGTATTATTTCTGAGGAATGAGGGGAATTACATTAAATAGTAATTTAGAACTATCATAAGGGTGATGATTAAGATTTTCAGAGACAAAGCTACTATCAAATTCTTCGAAAGGTCCTGAAGAACCAACGATGACTTCTGAAAGAAATACAGATGCGCAAACCAAAGGCTTAAAACCCAAGTCACACCACTGGCAAAAGCCGCAGAAATAAGAAGAAGACATGGATTGGAAGAATCAGAGCGACAACCTTTCAAGAAAACGAAATATATAAAGGAAAGGACCGAAATATTATCGTGCACATCAATACCTGGTGTAAGCCTGAGAAAAGCCGATATCCAAATCTGCGAACTCAAAGCACTAACAGAAGCTATGATCAACGAGAGGTATCCGGCCGATGAATGGCTGCGTGTGTACACAGATGGATCGGCAATGCATGATGCATGCGGAGCCGGATATTTCTCCTCAATTGGGCAAAAATCAATAGCAGTGGGGAAAAACGGAACCAACTTTTAAGGATAAGTGTCCACCATCGGTGAAGCGGCCAGAGAGATTCTTTTGTCGGCCAACACCAAGAAGGTAGTTTTCCTCTCGGACTCAACATCCGCGATTCAGGTGATCGCCTCCCCAAAGCCACAGAAGGGAAGGAAATAAACAACTGCCAGAAAACACTCCACATGTTACAAAAAACAACACAGATCGCAGTACAATGGGTGCCGGGGCACTGTGACATCAGAGGAAACAAAAAATCAGATAGTTTGACCAAGCATGGCTGCTCCATGGCGCAACCAGTCCTCCTCCTCTCATACCGCAGTGTCTGTCGGAGTATAAACAGCATTATCAGCGACTCCGTGAAACGGGACAGGAAACAAGCTGTTACAAGAAAGCAATGGGAAAAGATCATCCAATTAAGCATACCACTGGATCTTCCGAGAGGCGTAGCAGTGGCTTTGTTTAGGATGACCACTGGACATGACTACCTGCAGAGACACCTGCATCGAATGAAAGTGGTAGACACACCAATCTGCCCACTCTGCCTCTACAACGAAGGGACAGCAGAGCATCTTACCACTTGTGATGGCCTGAAGGATATCTTTCACGAGGAGTCCAGGGAAGGACTCACTACATTATACTGGGAGGCACGGCGTCAGATGGCTGAGAGGCCAAGGACTGGCGTTGGCTGATGTAAGAAGTAAGTAATGATTAACATTTTTATATTTTTTAACTTTGGACAAACACGAGAAGCTGATGACATTTCGTAGAATCCTGATTTTGTGGTCGATTCTGCATTGGCCTCCCTCCTAATTTACATAAATCTGCACCTGATGACATGTTTATCTTCCTAGCAAAATGTTTATACAAAACCAGATCACCAAAGGTGGAGTTCTACAGAAAGAGATGTCAAATCCCTTGTTATAGATAGGGCTGATCATAAAAATTAAGAGAATAGGGAAGTGAATGATTTGTTTCGAAATGCATCAGCAAGTAAGTTGAAATGTTTTCACTCAAATACACAATAATTATAATGTATAGTTTAAAAAAATATAATTTCAACATTGAAAGATACTTGTTGCTCAAAGTGTAAAGTACAAGGTAAAGATAGAGTTTATAAAATAATTACCATGAATAAGGTTTTAAGCAAAATTTTTAAACATATACTAGGCATAATAGGAATACACCCTAATAAAGCCTACAAAACGTCATATATCTCTGAAAAAAATATATAAATACAAGTGATGTATAAAATGTCTATCATAAATTAAAAACATAACTTCAATGGAACTTTAAAATATATTTTACATACAAATACATAATTTTTTTAAAAGAATATCACAATTAAACAAACCACTTACCAAATGTGTTTAATTATTTGTATTTTGAGAAAAATTAATTGAATACCCTCCTGTATTTGGGTCTTGAACCATTTGAAAATTATTAGTTGACAAACCAAAAGGTCTAAGTATCATGTTTCCTAGATTTTTTAATTGTCCAATCATTTCGGTTTTTAACTTTTCATTTCTTTCTGTTATCTGAATCGAGAGTTCGTGGCATTTATCAGCCATAGCTCTGTCAGACGGGTTTAGTTTTACAAGAGCTTTATAATCTTCCAAAGCCTCGTCTAGCTTTTCAAGATCGCAATATGTTTGAGCTCGCCTTAAATATGCTTTTTTATATTCATTGTCTAATTCTATGGCTTTTGAACAATCTGATATAGCTGATTCCTTAAAACCTAATTTTAGCTTTGCTGCTGCTCTGTTTGCATAAAGTATCGCTCTGTCTTTTTTAAAACTTAAGGGACAAGTATTTAATGCCTGTGTATATATCTTCCTACACTCTTCAAACTGTTCATTTTTAAACATTTCATTAGCATTTAACTTTAGGGTTTCGGCTTCTTTACGATATGCATTTTTCTGTTCTTCTGTATAACCCGATTCCAGTTTTTGTGCTTCTATTTCATTTACACTATCATCTTCCAGTTCTTCAACTTCACTATCAACATTTTCATTTATAAATTCATCTGAAGGTTTATTTAATGTAGGACTACCGGCTGTTTCTTCTACTTTTTCAGTTTGTTTATTTTCTTCATTTTCGTTTGAAATATACTGATTTTCAAAATCTGTAACTATAGAATTCACTAAATCTTCATTTGAAGGTAATGAATCTTTAGTTGTTTCCAGTTGTGTTGTTGGATGTTTATCTGCCATTGCAAACAGTAAAGAATCTGTAAACAGTAAAGAATAAATTAGAATTTATGGAGTTGAAATTTGGATTTGAAGGATAAAGACTGAACAAATTGTTACATGAATGGAGGCAAAATCAAGACATTAGAATTGACTTTACAAGTTTGTAAGTTACCTTTAAAATGTTACAGTTATATAGGTTCTTTGTTTTGTGTAGAATCTTCTGCTTTCTTAAAAGGTAATAACTGAAACTTTAGGTCCAAGCCCTTTACTCTTTTTTGAACAATTCTAGCTTGGTCTTTAACTTTGCTCTCGATTACCTTATAAACTTCTTCCTAAAAATATATAAATTTTTATGAAAATTTATTATTATATTTAGTTGTCAGAAATATTATATAAATATTGTACACAAAATATTTTATAAAAAAAGCAAAATAACATAACTTTAGAAAACAATTAACAATTATTGAGGTAATATTCAATTCAAAGCAAACCATCCTTACATTCATTTACTCACAAACCTCAAAATGTGTTTCATCAAGTGTTCCAAAACACATTTGGGTATTTATATAATAGTCTTATGTAAATGATATTACAATATCCATTTTATCTGGTGGTGGCAAGCAGATTTAGTAACATAAAAGAATAATTAAACCTGTCACTGGCCCCCCAAAATTCTGAATATTTGTTAACTAAATAATCTTACTTTACACATATAAAACAAAACTTTATCCATGCAAGGTTTCTAAATAAAAAAAGGCTATGTCGTACCAATTTAAAATATAACTATATTACAATATAGCTTCAAAATATCAAGTTATGATAGGTTTGGTTATTATAAAAATTAATAACACAGTTTTCTTGGATGTATACAGTTTTATGTTTTGTATGTTGCAGTTGGCTAACTAACATGCCAACCTCAGGAGGGATTTTATTTAGCTAACTGTCGTCTGATAACTGTAAATATTTTATTATTACTTCATGGACAGTGCTTGTTCTAACAACAATAACCTTTGTTAATATTCCATCTGAGCCTGTCCATTCCAAGTGAACAAATCTGAAATTCTTACAGGGGTACCTTTTTTTAAGTGTTACATAGTTGTTCAAATTTTATATCAAAGATTTGTTTATGTCAAGGGGTTTTTGTCAATTTGAAATAAAATTCTAAAGTGAGGTTTTGCGTATATTTCATAAAAATTTTAATAAATAATACTACACATAATATTTATGTATTAAAAAAATAATAAAATAGCATTTGTTTTATCAAAGTAGGGTGTAAAAATCAAAGGCATGAAACATATTTTGTAAAACTTTACAAAATTATTATTTCTAAGCTCTATAATCACGTATGAATCTGAAAGATAATTTGATAGCAAAATGAAATAATCCTTTTCAGGATCACTTGTAATGCATCTACTCTTGGGTAAATTTGTTTTGTACATTTTTCACATAGTGTATTCTAATTTTGAAACACTATAATTTAGTTTTGTTAATTAGTTTAGAAGTATTTTTTTTCATTTTTTTAAAAATTGAAGTCTGTCATTAAATTCATTTAGTTAGTTTGATACTAGGCTCGAAAACACTCTCATCAATCACTGATCCCAAAATCCTTTTTACAGTTTCCCTTAGTTCATATAGGTGACAAGTAGCCTATGTTACAAAAAAGAGAATAATAATATTAGAATGGCCTGTTGAATGTGCTGCTATCACTAGAGGTGACAAGTAATAATAAATTGACATGTTTCACCTGTCATAATAATGTTTTACAGTATAAATAGCCCAGTATTGTTTCCTTGTATCAATAATAAGAGTTTGGCACAATATAAAACATTATCCATTGTGTATACTTTTACAGAAAAATGCTACCATTTAAAATAATTTCAAAAGTATAATGAACTTCTGATATTAACAGTAAAAATTAAATAAAAACCATTATTAAAAAGCTAGGCCTATTTATAAAATATTCACATCAACTAAACATTTCTAAAATAACTGAAATGTATTTAAGTAAACTGTAAATATTGAGTCTTATTGACGGTTAAAAAAACATTTCTAGTTACCTGTTTTTACGCGTAGAGCACGAATATCAACTTTTTGTGTGAAAAATATGGGAATCTTTTTTCACATTTTAAATTTTAGCCTAATGGCATGCAAAGCGAGAACAGCAGCTACAGCGAACCACACTAGATCAAAGTCGATTTAATTTATTACTAAACTTAAAATGTAAATATTTAACTTATGGTTGTAACTTTATACAACATTACTATATACCTGTTATGCCTATGAAGTATCCAGTCGGGATACATTTGGTAGTAATTTTCTGCACAAAAAATTAATAGTGGTTAATTTGAAAACATGGAAACAATACTTTATAAAACAGAGCCCTATTTAAAAAAATACATTAAAATATAGCTATTTCACATCATATTTACAAAAGGGTCAATTAAGAATAGGTTTGGTTACAAGAATATAATAATTTTGCTAACAGTAACATTGAACTCTGCAGTTAGTTAATTAATCTTGGTATAATATGATATAACTTTACCCACAACATTATATAATCTTGGCATAATATAATATAACTTTACCCACAACACTATATAATCTCCAAGATTTTAATACAGAATACTATATTATCACTTGCAGTTTTTGTGTTGTACATCTTAAGGTTTTTTTATTATATTATACTATATTTACTATATTATGCTAGACTGCTAAAAAAAAGTATCGAGTTGGTTATAAAAAAGCACAAAATTCAGTTATCACAACTTCTGAATAATGGAGAAGCAGCCAATCACTTTACTTTATACCTGACTAAGATCTGGCAAAATGAGTGTTTACATATATCAAGTTAGTCATCATTGAATAAATAAACAATATTGAGTAATTACCTCAGACAAGAATTATCTTAGGGATATTTAGAAGCTGAATCATCACCATTGTTTATTACTAATAATAACTACAATCCTTAATTATGGCTATAAATTAATTTACTATACTAATATGACAATTTATTTGATAAAAACATCTCTTAAACCTAAATCTTTCATAATATTTAGTACAAAATCATGAGTTAACAGGGATTCTCAACTATTTCTGTATTACTCGTATAATGATTCTGAGTACTTTTATAATCTAAATATTGTTATTTAGCTTAGGTTATAAGTTCCAGGTCCATTTAAACAGCAATTTTTTAAAATTTTGAAAATCATTTGGTGATAAAACTTGTCCAAAACAAAGGAGGTTAAGGTGGATATAGTGTGTAAAATGAAACTTAAATTCAATAACATTGGTGACTAGATCTAACTTTTTAGTTTTATTGATCAAGTAGTTATGAAAGTTATAAGCAATTATTGAAACCTTATAAACACTTTAATACAATCTATTAACACAGGAAGGATTAAACTATTTATGAAATTGATTCATAAACTGTTCACCGCAATTATTGAAACCTTATAACCACTTTAATATAATCTATTAACACAGGAAGAATTAAACTATTTATGAAATTGATTCATAAACCCTTCACCGCAATTATTGAAACCTTATAACCGCTTTAATACAATCTATTAACACAGGAAGGATTAAACTATTTATGAAATTGATTCATAAACCCTTCACCGCAATTATTGAAACCTTATAACCGCTTTAATACAATCTATTAACACAGGAAGGATTAAACTATTTATGAAATTGATTCATAAACCCTTCACCGCAATTATTGAAACCTTATAACCGCTTTAATACAATCTATTAACATAGGAAGGATTAAACTATTTATGAAATTGATTCATAAACCCTTCACCGCAATTATTGAAACCTTATAACCGCTTTAATACAATCTATTAACACAGGAAGGATTAAACTATTTATGAAATTGATTCATAAAACCTTCACCGCAATTATTGAAACCTTATAAACCTTATTGTTTTAAAAGTTAGACCTATATTAACTTTAAAACAACAAATATGGGGGGTGATGTTGATCGCCTGCACGTGGTGCCCCCTGCCTGAAATAACTGAACGATCAACACGAGGCTCGCCTTCAGCACGCTGACCATAAAATGAGAGGCCTTCAACAAGATCTCTCGCCTCTACTGGTCAGCGCGCCACCAAATGGCCCAACAGCCAAGAGTGGGCGTTGGCTAGTAAGTAAGTAAGTAAGTACAACAAATATTAATTTATTCAAATATATACAAAATACATTGTTAACAATTAAAAATTGGATATCAAATCCATACATGAAGTATTCAGAAAATCTCTGAAAAATTAATAGTTTTCTAATAACATAAATACAAGTTAGTAGTTTTTTTGTGGTTCTAATGTAATTATCTAATAAAACTATATCATCTATAAGAATACAAAATGAATAAGAATATTGAAAATAAATCCTAAACACAAGATTGCATAATTAGGCTCCCATATCCAAAACAATGTGGTGACAGCCTGATCCGGATAGCAAACAATTACCGGATAAGGAACGGGTTGTGTACGTTTGTACTACATAATCACAACCATTTTAATTGGAGGTAAATGTATGACTGTTTTAAATAAATAAGTTACACTTATTGAAAATTGTAATTATATTTTAATAGCAATAAAGAACTGAAAGTACAATTTAGTTAGATGCCTGTATTGTGTACAGTTCCTTAATACAGTACTGAATATATATATATATATATATATATATATATATATATATATATATATATTTTTTTTTTTTGGACTAGGAGACTGACAGACTTACCTTGGTAAGAGTCCACTCTGTAGTCTTGAAATAGAAACACATAAAAGCACTTAAACAATGATATATTTCAACCACACAGTGGTCTTTGTCAATCGAAGAGAAAACACAAAAAGAAATATGAGAGAATGAAATAAAATAATTGTAATCACAGATTGTGTAGAGTAGAAATCAGATGTCACAGATGCACAGATTAAAGATATATATGTATTGTTTCCATGAACATATGAGTGATTATAGTTTATATAAGTCTGTCAGGGAAAAAAAGATAAGGCTATTTGAAAAAAAAAAAAAAAAAAAAAAAAAAAAAAAAAAAATGAATGGATTTATCTGATGTTGAGGTTAGGGGATTCTCTGGACTTGGTATACCACTGGTATGATAGTTCCCACCTTCTCAGTTCTGAGGGATTGTAATCAGGGGGGAGTGATTTAATTATTTTTGTGGTATAGCAGTCATCAAAAGTTGTGATGTTGTGACTCTCAGCATGTTGAGCTGTTGGTCTATCCATATTCATAATTTTAACATCATGTCTGTGGCCATTCATTCTGATATTCAGACTGATATTCAAATAAAGATCAGTTAACGCTACTGCTTTTCTCTATTGCATCCAGTTATCACAAAATTAAACCTTTTGTAATAGGAAAATCATTGAGGCCTAGAGCCTTAAAAGGTGTTACCACCTTACCTGTGACATATGGTGTACAATCAAGTGCATGGATGAATCAAGAATTGTTTGAAAACGGGTTCTTTAAAAATTTTGTGCCAGTTGTTAAAAGCTAATCCAACAAATTAAAAATGTCTCAAAACAGTAAGGCTATTTTATTTTTAGACAACTGCAAAGCTCATTCGGATAAGGATTAACTAGTGTCAGGTAAAACTTCTATTGTATATCTTCCTCCAAATATTACATCCCTAATTCAAGCAATGGATCAAGGGGTTATACAGAACTTCAAGCCTCATTACAGAAGTTACTTTGTACAGAATTTACTGCCATTGGATTGCAATGTTAAAGATTTTCAAGGCCAGTTCTCTATTAAAGATGCTATATTTGCTACTGCTTTGGCTTGAAGTGAGATAAAACAGGAAACTTTGAAAATGTCCTGGTGTAAACTCTGGCCTAAAGTAATGAATCAAAATGATGAAATCAATGAAAGTGAAACAGTTGACGATGAATAACAAGTTTCAGGTGTTTTGCCTTTAAAGAACCCTATATCACAGATGACTCGAGATGAAATCAAAGAGTGGGTTGAAGTAGATATAAATGAGCCAACAGAAGAAATACTAACAACAAACAAAGCCATTATACAGAGTGTAATCAATCCAGGACCCCCTCAAGACGTTGACTCAGATGAAGATGATGTGGATGAAAGCAATAGCATCACTTGGAATCAAGCAGCTGATGCCTTGAACACTTTCATAAAAGTTCAAGCATCACTATGCACACACTATGCTTACGTTCTCTGAACGTTGCATTTCGTTTAATGATGCTGAAATAATGAAACTCCACATCATTAGAAATGATTTCATAAAAAACAAAGGGAGAAACCTAAAAACCAATCCGACATTCGTGATTTGTTTAAGATTGCCAACAAGAACAACTCCACAGACTAGAGTTAGACAACAGTGCACCGAGTTTTGTTTAGCCTTTACTATTCATGTACAATACATATGTACATACAATGTACATATTTGAGCTGTTTCAAGAATAAAAATTTGTTACGTATACTGTGTTGTTTATTTTTCCAATTTTTCTGACCTCAATTCTGTAATCCAGAAAATTTTGTAATCTGGCATACCTTAAGTCCCAAACGTGCCAGATTACAGGAAGTTTACTGTATTAAAATATAGTTACAACTATCTGTCCAAACAAATCAATTAGCAAAATGAATAAACCATTTCCATCTTCCTTTGACTTAGAACAACATAGATATATGATTAGTTTATGTTAGTAAATTCAATTTTGTTTTCTTTTCTAACCAAACCTTCCCTAACTAAATAGTTTGCAGCTGTATTGGGTATTACTAGAGAAAGATTTGACAAACTTAAATTGTTTTTGGGTAGTTATGAAGATTTGGGAACTATATCAACAGGGGTATGAAAACACTCCCCAGCATGTTCTAAAATAATATTGATATTTGTTTTTTTTTTTTTTATTGCTATGAAAGGTTAATTTATATCAAATTTTAGTAAGGACCACTTTCTTTGTGCATACAGTAGCAACTAATGCCACGTCTTAATATATCATATCTTTTTCCAGCTGGCGTCATATAATCTCTATTTTCACCTTACATGTTTCTTTATTTTCAGTTTGGTTAGATTAGGTTAGTTTTCACTCATTCATTTCCTCCCAAATTACTTTTGAACACAAACAGATTAATTCTATATAAAAACAATTCAAAAAACAATATCTTCTGTTTTGTGCATGGAATAGTGTTGTGTTCGTTTGATGTCAGCTGGTGAAAGATATTACTCACCAGAAGCAGACATTGTACAACAGAATTTTTTTCACGTGTGATTTGTTCCCTAAACTGCATATTTACCGGTTTTTCTTTTGTTTTACACATTTTACTAATAATACATTCTAACCAAGAAAAAAGTAATTTTAAAATTTATACATGTTTACCAATATTAAACAAAACTCAAGACCAAAACGAAATAATAAAACGAATGTAATAATTAAACACATAATTGATTAGGCACAATACGAAAACCAAATGACACTCCGTTCAGGCTGACGATTAAATAATGGGCTTCAGAGAATTAATATCAACTGTATACTTACAGACTCTGTCATGCCTGTTGGATGTCATGAAAAGGAATAATTGCATGTAGGCAATAAAATAAATTAATTGAAGTATAGTCATTTTATAAACAGCCAACATTGTTTTTTAAGATTTGAAAACTGCAATTAAATACAGATGTCAAAATACAAGATATTGGTTCATATACATTTCCCAATATTATGGCTTGCCAAGATGTCCAGTAATACGTGTATTAGGGGTTAATATAACAGAAGACTATATTATACGATATTAGTGTATATAGCTAAAGTTTTAAATTTATAATATATTATAGGTACAAAGTATCTACTTAGATTAATTTTGCTAAAAAAATTATTTGGTAATTGCAAGAATTTGGAACCACTGGAGATTAAAATAGAAAACTATTAAAAAACACACCCTAGGACAATATGCAAAAGAATGTTTTTACTTTACATGGAAAGTTATTTTTTATCAATTTAAAGTTGGGTGGTGAATTTAAAATTCAGTGTGGAGTAGTATGTTGTACAACATCCTGTGATATAGTGATGCCAAGCTATCTCTATTCATAACTTATGTGTATAAATATTTGAGAAATAATGATTTGGCTTAATTTTTATGGTTTTTGCATACAAATTTAAATATACTTTTAAAACCTCCAGTTAGGATAGATTTGGTTGTAATATTATACATTACTGTATATCTATAAAGTGTAGAGTCAGGATAGATTTGGTTGTAATTTGTAATATTACAAATTCAATTACCGTTTATCTATTTTTGTGATAAATAATGTCATAAACCTTAACAATAATTTATACATGTTTAAGGTTACATGTATAAAATTATAACTAAATCCATCCTGACTGGATACTTCACAGGCATATTTCAATATAGATATATAAAATTAACCTTCCCTGACAATAACAAAAATAATAGTTATCAATATAGCTTCAGGACATGTTTTTACTCATTTTATACTCATTCCGTTTGGGGGTGGGCAATCTGCGTATTCAACAAAGCCTAGATTCCTAAAACCCCAACTACAACTGTGACGTCATTCTAACACGAAGCAGACAATGCACAACTTACTTTGCACTGAATTTTTTACTCAACTTTAAATTGATAAAAAAATAACTTTCCGTGTTTTAATTAAAATTTTATTTTTTATTATTTGTTTCAATATGTAAAACACGAATATCAATTTTTTTCTGCGGAAACTAAGGAAAGTTACTTTTTTTCTAATTTTAAATGATAGTCCATAATGGCAAATATAGCGTAAACAAGTCTTATTGACGTTTAAAAAAAAAATTGTGTCAATTACTCGTTTTAACGTATAGTACACGAATATTAACTTTTCCAAAAGTTAATTTTTTTCCACAATTTTAATGTTAGTCTGTAATGGCAAGTACAGCGTGAACCAGCCGCACAATAGCTGTAGCGCACTGCTCTACGTCAAAGTCAATTTATTTTAATACTTAACTTAAAATCTAAATATTTAAATTTTGTTTATAATTTTATACATTACTATATGCTTACATTCAAATATACCCAAAAAGTATCCAGTGACGATAGATTTGGTTGTAATTTTCTGCATCAGTAATAAGTTTAAATATATACCAAAATTACAACCAAATCTATCCTGACAAGATAGTTCCTAGGTTATTTTTTAATATAGGTAGATAGTAATGTTGAATAAAATGATAACCGAATCTATGCTGACTGAATAATTCATAGATATATTTTAATATAGGTATATAGTAATATTGTATAAAATTACAATCAAATCTAGACATAGTGTAGTGAGCTCAAGCTACTGCATGCCTGGTTCACGCTATAGGCCTACATGCCATTACAGACTACCATTTAAAATGTGAAAAAAGTAACTCTCCATATTTTCTGCAGGAAAAAAATTAGTATTCGTGTTTTACATATTGAAACAAGGGTAATTATTAACATTGGCGACTACCTCTCCGATCGGTAAAATATTTTTTTTCTGTTATTAATTTGACCTTGCTGAACACGAATCTGAAGTTTTTTTTACTGCAAACACATTAATATATATATATATATATATATATATATATATATATATATATATATGACCTAACTTGGTAATTTTTTGTTTTTAAATTACTCGCTTTAATATGTAGAACACGAATATCAACTTTTTTCTGCGGAAAATACGGAGTTTACTTTTTCACATTTTAAATGTTACACTGTAATGGCATGTAGGCCTGTAGCATGAACCGGGCGTGCAGTCACTACAGCGCACTGCACTACGTCTAGATTTGGTTGTAATTTTATACATTACTATATATCTATATTAAAATATACCTACAAAGTATCAAGTAGGATAGATTTGGTTATAATTTCATTTAACATTACTATCTACCTATAGTATACCTACAAAGTATCCAGGCAGGACAGATTTCGTTGTCATTTTGGTAAATATTTAGACTTATTGTGGATGTAGAAAATTACAACCAAATCTATCTTGACTGGATACTTCATAGGTATGCTTTAATATGGGTAGATAGTAATGTAGAATAAAATTATAACCAAATCTATCCTGACGATACTTCATAGGTATATTTTAATGTAGGTATATAGTAATGTATAAAATTATAACCAAAAGTTAAATGTTTAGATTTTAAGTTGAGTATTAAAATAAACTGGCTTTGACGTAGTGCAGTGCACTGTAGCTACTGCGCGGCCGGTTCACACTATACATGCTATTAAAGACTAATATTAAAAATGTGTAAAAAAATTAACTTTTTGTATTTTCTGCGGAAAAAAGTTAATATTCGTGTTCTAATGTTAGCCATGTCAAATCTATCAAGGAAAAAAAATCGTCGATCGGAGCGATAGTAAGCACCAAAGTCAGGTCAGTTCAGGTAAGGTTAAGTTATTTTTTTAAATGTAAATATGTGTTTGCAGTAAAAAAAACTTTAGATTCGTGTTCAGCAAAGTCAAATTGATAACACACAAAAAATTACCCGATCAGAGCGGTAGTGGCTGATCTTATAATTACCGAAACAAATCATTTAAAAAATAAAAAAAACCAATGCCATTAAGACTATATTTTTACCAATATACTTCAATGGAATATAGCAACAATTTGTGAAAGAATTACTGGATAAAGGGATGTTTTAACGATGAAGTTATGTTTTCAAGATAATAGTTAACAACCTTGAACCACTATTCAGGCTTGAATTTTGTAGTCCATTACGTTCGGTGAATCTTATTAATCCATTTAACAATAGTTTATGACTATCCAAACTTTAAAGTTAGTAAATTTGTTAAAACTTACTAAGACAGAACTTTTTTGATCGCTATGTGCCGATCTTCATCAGTGTCTTCTGCTTGGAGATGTTGGGTTCAAGCAGTGACGGTTTTAAAGGTAGGTTTTCTATAGTGTGAAATAGTATGTGTGATTTGTATTGTGTTTGTTCGTTTAATATATTTGTACTTTGTGTGTCTGTAAATTTCATATTGTTCTAGTGTGATGAGATGTGGTCCTTTTTTGTTGATGTGAAGGATTTCTACCATAACATTTAATATAACCTAGAAATCCTACGCATCAACAAAAAAAGGCCATATCTCAACACACTAGAACAATATGAAATTTACAAAAACACAAAGTACAAATATATTAAATGAACAAACACAATACAAACCACACATACTATTTGATACTATCGAAAACCTACCTTTAAAACTGTTACCGCTTGAACCCAACATCTCCAAGCAGAAGACACTGATGAAGATCGGCACATAGCGATCAAAAACGTTCTGTCTCATTAGGTGTTAACAAATATACTAAATTTAAAGTTCGGTTAGTCATAAACTGTTAAAGAGATTAACACTATCCATGGTTTACATTTAACTAATAAGATTATTAAGACTATAAACATTTTCGTACAATTAATCATACAATGCTTACTTTAGCATTAGAATCATTTCCTATTATAACAACTTTTACTTCTTGTCTTTTTGAAATCCATTTTAGCATCATATTAATTTTAAAAGTTAAATCGTGTTCATTTATTTTTTGTGAAAGTGAAACAACTTTTTCACCTTTTAAAAAACTGTCTTTTGTTTTTTCTCTTTTTTGGTTTTCTTTGGAATCAGTTTGTAAATATTGACTAGTTGTCATAAGTTGATAAGTAGGACGTTCGGTCTTTGTATCATAGTCCTTTACTTTTACTAATTTTAAATCTCTTCGAATAGAGAGCTTTAAGGCATCTTCTTGAGTGGTTACAGAAAGTTTATTGTCTATCCCAATCAAAGTAATGTAAGTCTGTTTTTCTTTTTTCGGTTTAGTAGTAGGTTTTTTATCATCATTCTTTTTGTTACTATCAGTCAAGTTAGGAGCAGCTAACTTGTTTACAGTGGATGAAACATGCAACGTTCTATAAAATAACCAGAGTTGATATTTACCCAGCAGCCTACCATTAACTTTATTTTTATGACACAGTTTAAAAGTTTGTAATAATGAACTACAAAATAAATTACTTACACACAAACTGTTATGTGTTAATACGTTAACAACACTCGAAAATAAGACACTCATAACTTCATTAAGATAATTTGCAAAACATGAAAACCCTAGACACAATTCCCAATAAAAATATAGGAAGGCAGATACTAAATCAGCTGTCCAAGCATAGTTGAATCATGACACTAAAACTGTACTGTATATAGTATTTGAATGTGTAATTGAACCGTAGGTATAATATGATTAGAGTAAAAAAATTTACAATGAAGGCCTTTACTTATGTCATATGTAAATGAGTTTTAAAATCATAAAAGAATAGGTAATATATTAGTGCATAAAAAAATTGCCAATTATTTAAATAGCTGACATAATTGGAAATTGGATAAATATTACAAGTATACAGTTCAAAAATGCATCATGATGTGTCACGTTTAACGTAACACATAATATGATGAATAATCTACAACCTGATTTGCTAATAAAAAACGATAACGTAGTTATTGCTTAGTTCTGGTTATTTGACCTTCTCTTTAAAAACTGTATTGTATTGCTTACACGTTCAAAGATTAGGCTTAAATATATAACTCGTATTTATTACGATTTAGTTGAAAATTAACATAATTATACACAAACAATATTAATAAATATATTGTTATACACAAACACTTATATCATATTTACGTTGACCAGGCGGATAAGACTACTTTTATATTTCTCTAATTTCGGTCGCTGCCAGCTGGATTGTCAGCTGTTGTGTACAATTTTGGAGGCAATCGGTAAGTATAAACGAAACGCTTCTACATACAAAATGCAAGAAATAGTGGGTTTGATGTCTTTTTATATTGAAATAGTGTCCTTAAACGCATTGTGATAGTTTTTATAGTAAAAATGAAGAGTTGTGAGGTTCTACATTTAATTTGTGTTAGATTGTTATTTAAATTTTCTTTTATTATTCCTTTCTGGATCACCAGGTAACAATTTTTACCCTCTATTATTCTGTCATTAGGTCAATATTTTTATCTTGCTTGTTTTAGTTATTGATCATAAAGCTAAACAGAAAATAAATGCAAGAAATTAATCTAGTAAATTATTTTGTAAAGGATATTGTTACTACTATTGTTACCAACTTGGCAATAAACCACTACTTACTGATATTTTTCTGCAGACTTGTTTCGCACTAGGTCATGGACAAAACACAAAAACTGCAAGTTTTAGGATATTGTTCTTTGTAGAATTAGTACCAGTATACATTTAAAAAAAATTTTACTTGGAAATCTAATATTTTAAGATTATCTATAATCTTTAAAAACAAAATTCTATATAGATATTTTATATTGTGTTCATATTTGAATAATTAAATCATGGTTTCTAAAGAAGAACTATATGTTATTTTATGACACAATAAGATTTAAAATTTATTTGAAATAAAATAATTGTTTTATCTTGTAGTTAATGCCTATTTTTTAATTGACAATAATTTTCCGTACAGTTTTTTCTTTGTTCCATAACTGGCTTGAAACAGGTACTTTAATCATAATACTGGAGAAGGGTATTTCCATACCAGATACAGATTTGGAATTACTGGCTTTCAATTTACCTTGAATTGAAGCAATAAGATTCTGAATTCCAACTGATTCTAGTCAAGAAATATCTCAGCTCTGTTCGCTAAGAATATTGTTCAAGTTTTTTAAAAATGTTGGTAAGGCAATTATATTTCAACATTATTGTTTAAAAAGACTGTATAGATATAATAGTTAATATTTTTATTAGAATTTGACTGATTTTATATCCAAACGCTTCAGCAATATACTCAAAACGGTAATTAAGAAATGATTTTAAGCTTTAAAAGGAAATGATAAAATTAATAGGTGCTACCATTAGAATGTACACGAAACAGTCTCTCCAACAACTCTATAAGCATATAACCAAAACAATAATTTCATTTAAAGCTAGAGTAAAACCTGGGCAGGTTGTTGATCAATCAAATCTCTTGAGGTTTAACGTTTACAACTCTTCAAACTGTACTAAGTACTTAGAAGAGAAGTTTTTCTTCAATATTTTGTGTCATGTTCCAAGATGGAGTTTAAAAACAGTTTTGTGATTTATCAAAATATAATTGTGGGCAAGTTCCTGTATGGTACCACTGGGTTCCTATATGTGATAGGATATTTTGGTGATCATGCCATTGGCAATATTAGAAGCTATCTCAAGAAGTAGAAGACGGTTTTAAAGGTTAGAAAAACACATACCCACATACAGTTCAACAAGTAATCCCTAATTCATAACATAACACACACACATACGCTAAAGTAAACATTAACAATGACACAAAACACTATAATCAGTGACATTGATCAAGACTGCCTTGAGCGATTGAAAACATTATGTTTTAGTAAGTTTTTACAAAAAGATTAGGTTCAGATAGTTGTAAACTAATGTAAAGTTATTAATTAAGTTTCACCGAATGTAATGGACTACAAACATCTGGAATAATAAATAGTACATTTACGTTTAAAACATAAGAGTATTTTGAATTAGTTGTTTTTACAAATTTTAATATCTTATGTTTGATTTCATTTGCTTTTAAAATTTACTGCTTAGTATTACAATGAAAAAGGTTTAAACAATATTTTAAATAGTTTTTACATCTAAGGCTGAATCAGTTCATTGTCTTGATTTTCACACCCTTGGTGCCTTATTTCAAACTCTGCAATATCTTTTACTTCTTCTGTCAGTAGTCCCTCTCGCACCATATATTTCCGCATACTTTCCAAGGCTTCTTCTGTAAACTTTTCTGGGTTTGCTTCCATGTATCGATATACTTTTAAATCTGCGCCAGTAATTTTGAATCTATGTCCAAACACATCTACAATCGCTCCTAAAAATTATAATAAGAATTATTTTACTATTAGTCACATGCAAGATCATCATTTAACTGCTTATAATCAGGAGTTTAGTTCAAAAGTGTTTTAGTGAAAAAATGCACTTATAGAAGAAAGAATGATGAAAGAAAAACATATATAGAAAGAAAATAAATACTTGGTTTAAAAAATGGTACAGGTCAGAATTAGACAAGCACTTTGCGTATGTTTATACTTTATGATATACTTTATAAAGTAAGAATTAAAGTTTGTATAAATATATATATATATATATATATATATATATATATATATATATATATATATATATATATTGTAATGTTATTTATAAAACACAATTCAACTATGTTTTATACTATTAAATATTTTATTTAAATGAAGATATTTTATTTCTAGTTAAAACACAAAAACTTACTCAGGAACAATTCATAATTCTTTATTATTACAATTTCTATTTCAACAGTTAAACAATACACACAAAACAAAAATTTCTAACTTAACAATTTTAACAAACTCGGTTTAACTCTTTTTTCTTTTGATTTTACAGTTACACAATTTTAATACCCTTGGCTAATTTTACGATCTCTTACAATCTCGGGGTTTAGAGCATGGGCTATATTTTTACTTCTTTTGTTAATTAAATAAATTTTGAAAACAATATTAAATTTTGAAATTTGTTTTAATAAATATTTTCCTGATGGAAAAACTTTAAATTTTGAATATGCAAAAAGCCTAAACTATTTGAACTGGATTATTTCTTATTACTTACTATTAATTAACTACAAGATAGTCTAATGTACAATTTTAAACTTTCTTATTATCTTAAATGTCCATTAAAGTTTATTTTTTTATAGCGCTAGATACTTATCTCATCAAATAATGGCAAATGGCTGTTTGCTCACACGTGGAATTCCGTTTGTTTAAATTTCACTTTTTTTTACACTTAAATTCGTTTTATTTACTTCACATTATATTACCACTGTATTATATTTTGAAATTCACTTCTCCTTAATTTAGTTTGGCCAATCTTCTTAACAAATCTGTATAATTTTGACGAAGTTCCTGATAAATAGAATTTTGACTGGTCCTGGCAGATCCATCTTGTCGCGTCCCCACGCCATCTCTCACTCAACTAACTCTTCGTTTTTCCTTTAAAATGTTACAAATATGGCGGCCTCCTTCTTCTAAAACAAAATCAAATGGTTTATAATATAGTTCGATTCCTTCTCACTAGAGTCAACTGCACCTGACCGACTTATATTTGTTTACTTTCACATCTGTTAATGTCAACGAACTATTTTCACCAGTTTTAATTTGGTTAAACTTTGGTTGAAACCTACTGTTTCAATTCTCCGATCCTTAATAAAGTTTCCAGTGTTTCTTTAATTACTATTATTAGTGTGTGAAGTGTCTTTGTGTTTTACTTTTGAAATAGTTCCGAATTGTGTGCGTTTTGCTTGGACTTTCATAAACATAACCTTACATTGTTTACAATCGTTTTTCACTTTTTCCTTCAAGTAATTACTTATGCCCTATTTTACTAATATTTACAATTTTGTTTAACATATAACTATTATTAGATTATCTTGTTTACAATTCTATGCTTTTACCTAAATTTAGTTTTCATTTAACCTAACCAATATCTTAATGAATTTCTTTCTAAATTTTGAGTGAGTTATTTCTCATCTATTTTCCAATTCTTAAATAATATTATATAGCCCATTCTATAAATGTTACAATATATATATATATATATATATATATATATATATATATATATATATATATATGAAAAAGTGCCAACATCTTCCTCTTTTGGCATCTTCTTTCTTTTGGAAGATGTTAGCACTGATTGACAATAAAAAGCTTTGAATTGTATAATTCAATAAATTATTCTCGTATTTCTCTTGTTTTTTCATTGTTACACAAGAATACATATTTTGTTATAGAGACACACACACACATGCGCACACACACATGCACACACACACACACACACACACACAGATATACAAAATATGTTTTCTTGTTTAAAAATTAAAAACAACTAAGGTTATTCTTGTTTTTGAATAAACTTAGTTGTTTATATATAGGGCCTATATATATATATATATATGTATACATAATGTGTGTGTGTGTTGCAAAATATGATAGTTATATTTACTCCTATTCAGAAATGTTAAATTTGTTCAACCATAGAAAGTCTTAATGTTTGTTCGAAACTGCCCCAGGATTAACTTATTATTATTTGTATTTGTATTATCTTAGTCATACAAATAAAAGTCCATCTACACACATCCGTGGGCGACTTTAAATTCTCTCTCTGATTGACAAAGGACATAGTTTATTAAAAATAAACCATAATTTTAGATTTGTTAGTGTTCAGTCTGTAATATTAAAATAGACACACATTTTTATTTATTATACTTTAAAATAAACTCTGGCCAGGACAATAACTCTAACATTGTTAACTAAGCCCTAACACTTTTTATAAACAACAAATTGTTCACTTTATTTTTTTGGTCAGACAGCCCTTACCTGCTGCTACACTCTGGCGAATAGAATGCTTGCTATGAACCCCAACCTTACGTTGATATTTATTTATTATTTTACTTCAAAATAGTTGTGTTCCTCAAACTACCCTATACTTACACTCCCGCTCTAACTTAAAAATGCAGTGGTTCACCTTGCAATTCAAATATATATATATTTTTTTTACAGCATCCTCTCAACCTTTTAATAAACTATCCAGTCAATTCAAATTATTTAAAGATTTGAATTCTTTCTATCGACCTTCTCCTTACCATTTTGGCAGTTACTAGCGGCTTAATGACTTTTTACATTCCACTCCTTCATCCTCGTTGTTTCCAAACTTTCAGTCTTTTGTTTTTTTTTTTTTTACAAATAAACTTGTCTTTACTACTCTGCATGCTTGGCACTTGCTATTACAAAACTTCTAAACTTTAGAACTATTTTCTTTTGCATTTAACAAAGTCTGTAATTATTAACAACTTTATATTATATTATAAACAGTTCACAAAGAGCAGTGCTTACTTAGGAGGTTTCAACATTTCACTAGCTACATGGCCAGCGCTATTAAATATTTGAGCTGTTTAATAAATCCTCGTGAAATCTTGAGAAACCATTTTTGTACAAATGAAATTTAGTTTTCTAAAGTATATGTTAATGAGTTTAAGTCTTTGATAGTAGCTGGCTTCAGAGCTTGTAAGTAAATACGGTAAATTCTTGTTTGTGATCTGTTTGCTAATACAATATATATATATATATATATATATATATATATATATATATATATATATATATATATCATGATATTTCATGTTGTCCATTATTTTTCCGCTGCACTGACTTTATGAAGTTATTATTATTACTTGTAAATAATTTTTTCCACCACTAAGTGCAATAATTTTACCTTATGTGATGAGGCACCTTTCGGTCACTTGACCATTGCCGAATCAAGGTAAAATTATTGCACTTAGTGGTGGGAAAATTATTTACAAGTAATAGTAATAATAACTTCACATATATATGTATATACATACACTGTATATACAATACACTATTTCTACATAAATACTATTAAGTTACTAATTCACTATTAAGTTACTTAATACTATTAAGTTACTATTAAAAGGCCCAATTCACTACTAAGTTAGACCTTTAAAAATTATATTTCTTTGAAATTGTTTTAAAATAATTATTAATTATGTAGTGCAGTGGTCATTTCCCTATTGTATTGTGTTTGTGTGTGGGTGTGTTTTACATTTGGATAGGGATTGATGCACACAATGAATCATACAGCAAAATATTTTTTCAAGATTGTGCCTAAATTTTGTCTGACAGTTTTGAGACTGCCAATTCATATTTAAATTAAGGAAGAACAAAATCCTAATTTGAAATAACTACCAGGGAACAGACAGTGGTACATGTTGAGTATTGGCTGATTTTAAAAAAATATAGTAGGGTATTATGAAGAACTAATGTAATAACATAAAAAACTGAAAAGTATGAGGTCTCAATAAAGAGATGTTGCTCTTAACTTATTTGTTACATGCAAAGGTATTCAGATTATAACATCAAGAGAAATGCAAACTTAATCCAATTGACCTTTATCAGTTACCAGCATCTGGTCATTACTAGCATAGATGGGAATATTCTAGATATATTTATTTCTCTTTGCTTATATATACACTCAGAATCTATAGAGGTTTATAAATAATAAAAGAGGATGTGCTGTAAATATTAGAGGAGGATGTGCTATGTTTCTTCAAGAATATCAATTTTAAAAAATCCATATAAAGTTTTGCACAATTTTTTTCTGAAAACATTGCAAATTAACAAACATAGTTTCTTTTGATTCTGGTAATCTGGTTCAGAAACCTGAGTGAACCTTGTTTCTTCCTCGAACCTCTAAACCTAGGAAACACAATGGGCTATTGCTATCTAGAAAGTTTATTCTTCGTAATGCTAGTACCAATTTTGAAATCAGCGGGAGTGTAATACTCAGGATTGTCTGGGTTAGTGCCCGGTTTGGGCAGCAGCATCGGTTTCAAGAACCGTCCAGCAATGAAACCAGAATTTGGAATTTTAATTTCTTGTACTAGCAGCTGACCATCAGCAAGTTGGTACTCTATCAAGAACTGTCGACCCTCGTCTTCCGGGTGTACCCAATCCATGACAGCATTGTAACGCAGTTTCTGCAAAACACAATAAACGTTATACAAGTTTAGAAATGCTTAACAGGGCCTTTAAACATAAATTTAATTTTGCATATAATTTTTTAAAACAGTTTTTAAAAAACTTCTAAGAGTAATAACAATAACAATTTTGTTGTTTTTATATCAAATAGATTTATACAGTCATATTGGGAAGGAGACCAAACACTAAATTCACCATTAAAGAAACTAGATGAAGATGGAAAAATAACATTCAGGTGGATCTCACTGAAACACAATTTGTGTATTTGAACTGGATCCAGATAATAAAGGGCAGAGGTAAAGGGAGTCTTTGCCTTTAGGCTCCAATGTGAACTATACAATGGACATTCAGTCTAAAGAAGTAACACTCATATTATGGTTTATAGATATTATGAAAACTATCTATTCAGTGACAAGTAATACTTGAATTTTGATTAACCACCAGGTAGTTTATACCCAGACCAGAGGCTGAGCTGAAGGATAAATTTCTGAACAAGAAAGAAAACTATTGGTACTCCTTAACAAACGGTAGGAGTTTGTTGAAAGAATCTAAAATCAGAACTGTTCATGGCACATGGTGTATCAAGATCTAAGGACAGAGATCTGGAGGACTGGATCTGTCAGGCCTATCAAGATCTCCAAGAAAAAAAAAATTAAAATTGTTTTATAATAAATTTTGTACTTTGTATAATTTGTTTCAATTATTATAATTTATTACACAATAATTGAATAACTTTCCAAAAAAGGATTTCAATGGAAGTTATCCTTGGTATCCAATTGGATTGCTTCATATACCTCTAATTCCATATCTTGGAGCTTTTTTTTCTTGTTCTGTCTTGAGATCTTAATAGGCCTGACAAACCCAGTCCTGTAGGTCTCTATCCGTAGATCTTCAAACACTATGCATCATGAACAATTATGATAATTTCAGATTCGTTTGTAGGTCCTATCTTTTAAAAAGAAGTCATTGTAAAAGGCAGTTCTAAAAAAAGAAAGATAGAATGATAAGGAAAGAGATTTCAATCAGACGGCAAAAGATAAAAGTTGACTGAGGAAGAAGTTAGCAAAGTTGCTGCTAGAAGGTATTAATGCGCTTATGAGGATAACCAAAGCCCTTACTGACATCATACTGATTAAGGAAAAGATGAAAAATTTTCTAAATATGAATGTTAGATAGAATAACTAAGTAAATTGAAGTATCTGTAAAAAGGATGTGGGATATGAAAATGTAAGAGTAAGATGCATTTGTAAAAAGGAAGGCATCTATTGTTTCTAGTCTACTACTTGTATTAGAATTGCTGAGAAGTATGAGTGCTACAGAAACAATGAAAGAATAAAATTGTTTAGAAATAAAGTGCTTAGAAATATCTGTTGCAGTTAGTACGTGGCATGTAGTATAACAAAGAATTGCCAGACATTTAGGGAAACATAGTTTAGAGGTGTAGAATATTATCAGAAGGTGGACTGAGAAAGTCCATGCAATAAATCTCTTAGAGTAGTTATTATTATTTAAAATTTATATATATATATATATATATATATATATATATATATATATATATATATATATATTATAAAGATTTTTCCGTTACGCAATACAACTGGGTTTTATTATTAAATGAAAATAATTAATTTCTCTAGTTACAAATCACAAACTCCTGACTAATTTATTCTTTATTATTATTTTTCTAATAATCGTACCCCACGTTGGTGTGCCAAATGTAATGTTATTTATAAAAACGACTCAACGGGGTTTTATTATTATTGATTATTTAATTTCTCTATTTAAAAACAAAAAAAAACTACTCAGGAACATTTCATAATTCTTTATTATAACATTTCTTATTTCAACATTTAAAACAATACACAGAACAAAAATTTATAACTTAACAAGTTTTAACAAACTCGGTTTAACTCTTATTTCTTTTGATTTTACAGTTACACAATTTTAATACCCTTGGCTAATTTTACGATCTCTTACAATCTCGGGGTTTATAGCATGGGCTATATTTTTACTTCTTTTGTTAATTAAATAAATTTTGAAAAACAATATTAAATTTTGAAATTTGTTTTAATAAATATTTTCCTGATGGAAAAACTTTAATTTGGAATAAGCAAAAAGGCGAAACTATTTGAACTGGATTATGATCTTATTACTATTAATCACAAGATATTCTAATGTACAATTTTAAACTTCCCTATTATCCTAAGAGTCCACTAAAGTTTATTTTTTTATATAGCGCTAGGTACTTAACTTATCAAATAACGGCGAATGGCTGCTTGCTCACACGTAGAATTCCGATGTCTTTAAATTTCACTTTTTACACACTTAAATTCGTTTTAGTTCTTTCAAATTATATTTACACTTTATTAACTCTTTCAATTCACTTAACCCTGTTTAATCTTGTCAAGTTTCTTCACAAATCTGTATAATTTTGACGAAGTTTCTAATAAATAGAATTTTGACTGGTCCTGGCAGATTCGCTACCTTACTCGGCGTCCCACGCCAGACTGACTCTTAGCGTCCCCACGCTATCTAAAACTCACGCGTCCTTAGATTTTTTAAAAATAAAAAAATATGGCGGCTTCTCCTTCTTCTAAAACACATGTTGCTATAATTTAGTTCAATTTCTTCTCACTATAGTCGACTGCACACTTGACCTACTTCTTGCTTTCACCTCTGTTTTTACAGCTGATGCAATAACGCGCTTGTTTTCACCAGTTTTAATTTTGTTAACATACTGTTTCAATTTTCTGATCCTTTACAAACCTTCCAGTGTTTATTTAATTAATATTATTAGTGTGTGAAGTGTCTTTGTGTTTTACTCTTGTAATATTTTGAATTGTGTGTGTTTTGAGCTGAATTCATAGAACATAACCTTTCTAATCTCATTGTTTACAATCGTATTTCACTTTCTCCTTCAAGTAATTACTTATGCCCTATGTTACTAATGTTTACAATTTTGTTTGAATATAATTATTATTAGATTATCTTGTTTTAATTTATGTGTTAGGGGTTTTGATATAACACATTTCCTAATCGATTTTACAGTTCAAATACCTTGTTTACTAATCTAGGCTTTTACCTAAATTTAGTTTCAATTTTAACCTAACCAATCTTTTAATGAATTTCTTTTTAAATTTTGTGTGAGTTCTTTCTAATTTATTTTTCCAATTCTTAAAGAACATTATATAGCCCATTCTATAAATGTTACAATATATATATATATATACATAAAGAACTAAGTCAAAATACAAATACAAGAATTATAATTGAATTTACAATTAAAAGCTTTTTGTTGGCTAACAGTACCAACATCATCAGGAATATTAAAAAATTAAAATTAACATATGTGTAAATTAGATCAAATAAATAGCTATGCCAAATCAATTACAATGTTGTTAATTTTTTTTTTATTTTGCTGTCCCAACATTACAAACACTGAATATATTATCAAATTTAGATTTTACTTCTATTTGTTCATTTATTAACTCATTATTAGTATTATATTTATGTATTTCTGAAGCTTCATAAATATTCATTCTCAGGCCTTTGTTAATTTCTTTTACAAGTATCAAATTATTTATATTAGGAAATATGTGATTATTATTAATACAATGACTAGCAAAATTTGATTTATAAATTTCTGGCTTTTTATGTGATTTAAATGCTCTTTATATCTATCTATAAGTTTTTTCTTAGTTTGTCCTAAAAACATTTTTAACAACATTGTAATTGATTTGGCATAGCTATTTATTTGATCTAATTTGCACATATGTTAATTTTAATTGTTTAATATTCCTGATGATGTTGGTACTGTTAGCCAACGAAAAGCTTTGAATTGTAAATTCAATTATAATTCTTGTATTTGTATTTTGACTTAGTTCTTTATTAATACACAAGAATACATATTGCGATATATATATATATATATATATATATATATATATATATATATATATGTATATATATTATAACTTAACTTTTGTTATAATTATAATTTATTTTTAATGTTATTTATTTACCTTACCTATCTAATGTCACACCTTCAGGTTTATAAAGAATTAACAATCTTATAAATTTTAAACATCACTTGCATTTATTTCTATACACATTATACCAAGTTTATATTAAATATTTTGCAGTAACAGGATTGATATCTTAACTAGCATTACAATTATAAAAGGTGGACTTTGAGGCTTTAGAATTCTAATAAAATAACATAACAAAGATAATAAATTCAGTATTAAAATTTTGTAGTTGCTCTCGGGTCGCTAATACGGGAACTTTGCTTCTTAAATTAGAAATGGTGAAACTAGATTAAATTTTATTTAAATGGTAATGAAATTAAATTTGTTCTGAACTAAAATATAGATGTCTGTTGGCTACACTTATATCCAATTAATACTTATAGTTCTGTAGAGCTCCTTGAATCTTGGCCTTGGTTACCTTCTGCGCTTACACTTGACACAAAAACTTTCTTAATACCAAAATAACTTTTACGTCACGCTTTTATAATTTTTACTTATAAACAAAAAAAAACTCTTGACTTAATTTAAGTAATTACTCTTTTTACAACACTGCCATCTTTTGTCCCCACCAGTCCGGCTATCCTCTTCTGGAGCTCCCTTAAAACTTCCTCCTACTTCTCCTGATCATTTAGTTTTTATTGAAATCCCTAATCTCTCCCACTACCAATGTGTTCTTTGTAAGTTCCCACAGTTTCCATCTAATGGTACACGGTTATTTTCCCAGGCTATATCGATCAATGGAATTTCCCGTCCTTAATAAGTTTGGACCCTTCTATTGTTAAATTGCCGGCACACAGTTTATAGCTTTCCCAGAAAAGGATAATGGATGGTACCAGCTTTGTCGGCACTTTACAAAACTATTTGTGTCGTTCTTTGCTAAATCCTATAGATATTTATTTTAGCAACTAACTGAATTTACTCTAAAGCAATCGTACTTTATGTTATAGAGTCCCCAGAATTTTAAAATTAATTTTCTTTGATTTCTTAAATTTAAATTTTTACAATATTTGAATGCTATGACATCAAAGAACAATTTGTTTTAAATTCTTCACCCAATCTTAAATTTCTAATTCAAATATAACCAACTTAATAAGGTTTACAACCAAAAAGGAGAATATTAATTTCTTTTACTAAGACGAGTATTTTGTTAGAGGGTTAAGACTCATTTTAAATAAAACAAACAAGCAAGTGCGTTTAAGCTAAAAATACATATTAAAAATCACTAACAGTTAATTATCATTCTCTTACAATTTTAAAACATGTCATTAAAATATGCTGCATAATTAATTATTAAACTGAATAAAATAATTCAATAGTTTAATGTTATTAATACTAAACAAAACCAAGTGTCGCAAATATAATGCTATAGTTATAGATTAAATTTACTCCGTTTTGTGAAATGTTTTAGTTGACAGTGTCTTACTAAAACTATTACAAAATAGCTGACAGATGAAGTAACTTAATTGAAAGCCTTACAAGTTTATTATGCATACGTTCCTAAATGGATTATAATTATAATACTGTTATACCTTCTCAATTAACCTCAATTTTAATTAGTTAGAATAAACGAATATAATTATTCTCCCATTTATATTAGAAAATTGTGTAGATTTCTCTTATCAAATATTCCATAATCACAAAATCACATTATACAAATTAATACTCTTTCCTTAAAATTAAATGTGAAGGTTCACAATGCCATGGTTCATCCTACGATCCTAATAATTAATTATTTATGCGTGAATATCTAAAAGTTCTTTATACAATTATTTAATTATTTAAAATGGGTTTGAATAATTACACATATGATCAACATAAGGGTCGAATTGTCCTTGACTATTGCAGGTGTTTTCCTCTCTCAAATGGGGTATTTTCGTTTCTTTGGCTATATTGGCCGGGTCTATTGTGTCCTGTAAATCGAAACTGTTCCTTCTGTTGAAAGTGAAATTCTGTTATTAAGTTGACGAACGCACTTTTACTTTTTATCCCTCTAGTGATTAAAGCTATAGCAACATTTGGGTCAAAATGCTGTGCTAGTTTCCTAATTATTAATTCCTCTGGTGTCTTTGGTGATATATCTTGGAAATACAACAAATTTTGTTCCACGTACTCTATCATATTGATGTGTCCCCTATAATGATATTTACCAAACTCTAACTTGTCTCTAGCTCTACCTTGAATTATTTCACTCTAAAATTTTTCTTTAAATGCTTCTAAAAAGTCCGTAAATTCCTTAAAACTTCCCGAATAAAGCCTCCACCAAGTTAAAGCCTGCCCTTTTAGATGCTTAGCTATCCAGTCTAAATCATTTCCCTTATAAAATTTTTCAAAAAGGTTAGTTATGTCTTGAAGAAAAAACTATCGGAGCACGCTCTTTGCCGGTGAAAATTTTGTTAGTTTCTACTGAACGTACAATTTCGTTCCCCCTTCGATTTTCTACTGATTCTAACTGATTTCTCATTTGTTTAAGGTGTTCGTCTAGCTGTTTTAACTTAGGGTTGTCGGTAATACGTTGTTCAATGTCATGTTTTAGTGTGTTTAAATCTCCCGTTTGTTTCTGATGTTGGTCCGAACATTTTATTTCCATGTTTGCTAATTTAGTTTGTGTTTTTTGTTCAGATTCTTTGATCCCTTTTTCAATCGTCTCTTTTAAATTTTCTTCGGTTGTATTGATTTTATTGTTTAATTCTAAGCTTTCACTCTTCCATTCTTCCCTATCCCTAACAATTCTATCCTTAATTTCTTTTTTAAACTCTTCATTATTTTTATTTATTTCATCTATCTTTCTCTTAGTTTCATCTAATTTACTATTTAAGTCTTGTGAACCTTTGTCTAATTTATTATTTTGCTCTTCAAACTTTGTACTTATGAATTGCATTAGCTGTAACACATCTACCCCGGTGTTAATGCTAGTCCCTAC